>CAJHNH020001591.1:671556-843483 GCA_905116865.2 Candidula unifasciata | reverse complement strand
GCATTGTTTCGGTTTTTGTTTACATTGGATTTTCATGTTGTTATTTTTACTACATGCTGAGTTTAACCTGTTAATGTGGTCTTGCAGTCTATGTTCTTCGGGATAGAACAAACACTGGTCGTCAGCAAACAGTAGTTCGTTTAATGTGGGTGAATCGATTACTTCTCCTGATGTGTGTACTTCCTCGTAATTATAAAGGTCTATGTTGTCTGTATCATAACTTGCTTCTTTAGATATTCTGTCTATATATATGTTAAATAAAAGTGGGGAGAGCACACACCCCTGTCTTACACATGTGTTGACTGTGAACATATCTGATATGCCTTCTTGTGTTTTACTGCACTTTGGCTTGTGTGGTTTCTTTCTACTCTATCAAAAGCCTTTTCCTGATCTATGAACACAATATTCTGTTTGGTATTATATACTCGATGGCTTTCTCACACACTTGCCTCAGAGTGAATAATGCATCTGTGCATCCTCTGCCTTTTCTGAAACCGAATTGCGATGCACTCAGCTGTTGTTCTGCTATGGGTCTAACTCTGTTCTAGTAATTTGGCGTAAATTTTTCCTACGTGACTCAGTAGTGATATACCTCTGTATGCTTCACATTCTCTCATATTACCTTTCTTTTTCCATATCGGTACTATTAATGCCTGTTGGCACTCAGCTGGGACCTTTCTTTCTTCCCAAGCTATATTAAACATTCTAGTAAGCCATTTAACACCTACTTCTCCGCAGGCTTGGATCCCTTCTGTAATAATTCCATCCAGACCTGGTGCCTTGTTTCTAGGGCTATTCTGTATAACTGCTCTTACTTCCGCTGCTATGAAATTTGGTTCCTATTATTCGCAGCTTTGAGGTACAAAGTTAAAATTATCTGCGTTGCCTGTATGGTTGAGAAGTTTTTGAAAATACTCTGCCCATCTTGCCAACCTCTGTTGTGGACTAAATAGAGGTATTCCTCTCTTGTTGTTGATGATAGTTGTTGGGTTGTAGCTTATGTCTATTTCTCTCATGATTTTTACCTGTTTATAGAATTCTCTAGGGGAGTTCTTACTGAGGGTAGCCATCTGTTGACCATATTTTTTCCAAGACTCATCTTTAGATGTTTTTATTTTGCATTTTGCTTCTCTTCTTACTAATCTGTAATGTATATAATCTTGATGTGATTTTGATTTTATCCATTTTTTATATGCCTTCTTCTTTCTGGATACGATGTCTTTAACTTCGTTGTTCCACCAAATAGTTCTTAAACGTTTTACACCACCTACCCTTCTGACTCCGCATTTGGTTTGAAGTGTGTTGAGCATAGCCGTCCGAAAACAAGTCCACTCTGAATTGATCTGAATCCTATTGGATTGAAATCCGAAAAACGGGTATTTTGACTCACTACCTTTGTTAAACTTCAGGCTGCAATTCCAGAGTCAATACTTATTGTTCTTGTACAAGAGAAATAGGTTACTGCATCTCAGCCTTTACACGGCTGAACAAAGTATCTTCTTCTTCTTCTTCTTCTTCTTCTTCTTCTTCTTCTTCTGTAGCTACTACTTCTTCTTCTTCTTCTTTTTCTTCTTCTTCCTCCTCCTCCTCCTTCTTCTTTATCTTCCTCCTCTCCCTTCTTCTTCTTGTTCTTGTTCTTCTTCTTCTTCTGTAGCTACTACTTCTTCTTCTTCTTCTTTTTCTTCTTCTTCCTCCTCCTCCTTCTTCTTCATCTTCCTCCTCTCCCTTCTTCTTCTTCTTCTTCTTCTTCTTCTTCTTCTTCTTCTTCTTCTTCTTCTTCTTATTATTCTTTTTATTCTTATTCATCTTCTTCTTTTTCTTTTTTTTTTCTTCTTCTTCTACTTTTTCTTCTTCTTCTTCTTCTTCTTCTTCTTCTTCTTCTTCTTCTTCTTCTTCTTCTTCTTCTTCTTCTTCTTCTTCTTCTTCTTCTTCTTCTTCTTCTTCTTCTTTTTCTTCTTCTTCTCCTTCATCTTCTTCTTATTCTTCATTCTTCTTATATATATATATAAACATAAAAAGTATACATGTAATTGTTTTTTTATTATTTTTTGGTCGCTTCTGTTATTTTTATTCGTATTTTATCGCTCGCCTTTTCACCTATCCGCCTCCTCCCACCCTCTCTACCCGACGTTAAGCTGGCACACCTCGTGCTCTTTGAACTCTCGGCATATCACTTATCTATTTACCGTCCTTTTTTTTTTAACTGCTACTTTCTCTATGTCTCTCATTCATTCCAGCCAGTTATTTCGCCAGCTGAGATTTCTCATAACTTTCTGGTTGAGCATGTTACCACCAGTGTTGCCACTTTAAATGTTTTACATCCAGATTTAGATGTTTTCCCTTGCATTTAGATGGTGTTTTTGACGTTTAGATGGTAGATGTTTTTCTAGATGTTTTTCATTTGGAGTGAATTTATCCAATCTAACTTAAGAAACAAGATGAAATTTGACATCTTAAATGCTGTATTGACAATAAAATTCGGCCTGTTAAGAGTATGAAAAGGCTGTTTCACTTATCAGCTCCCTGATTGGGTATTTAAAAAAATTGGAACAACTAAAGCATACCAGAGTCATTTTGGATCTGAAGCTTCTTCATCATCCAAGCTAAGTTTATCCTGTGAATCTTGTAAGGCAGACTTCAGTAAAGATGACGACATGATTCTTTAGGGTAAGTCATATTAATTGCTATGTAATTTGTGACGCTTTCCATTTGGATGTTTTTTTTTCTAGATGTTTTTTACGTAAATTTAGATGTTTTTAGATATTTTTTGGTTACAACACTGATTACCACCTGATCTCAAACTCACAGCGAGGGATCTAGCCCTTCCGATTTACAATAGCACTAAAACCGCATGTCATCTTAATTTTCTTAGGAACTGTTTAATGTTCAAAGTTGTCCCACGCGGTTTTGACATCAAGTTTCACCTCTCAGCATGCCCAGTATTGCTGACAACCACGTGCACCAGTTATCCGAACTCAAATCTCGCATCACCTCCCTTGACAGACGTTTATTCTATTTAACTTCTAATAGTTATTTCCTTTATTGTGTTATACTGCACCAACCACCATTTATATTTATATCTGTCTGTCCACTGCCAAGAACAATAAACTGACCAAACTCCGTCCCATCCCTCCCACTCCATTCTCCTCCCCACCTCCTGCAGACGCTGATAACTGGGTGGTCTGTATGCCTCCAGACCTCCCTCTGTCCTTATCCGAAATATCGGTCTTTAGTAAGGACCTCCGGTTTGTACCCTTACGTCTTTCTAGCAACCGATACGCTCTCCAACTTTTATCGTTAGCTCAGGTTGCAATATGATCCCAGCACTCGACTTGACAGAGTCAATGCACCCGTGTCCGCTGACTACTGTCTGGTTTCCGAAACCTAGATCTTCCTGGACTCTTAGCCCGGGGCATCTAGAGCTGTGGATCTTTAAACTGAGAAAACCCATTTCGAGACCAACAAATTGAAATTAAAGTCTCTCGGTTCAAGAGTTTCAGGCACTCACACGATTGAAACGTCGTAATAATATTTTTATTAAACCTGCAGATAATGGAGGGGCGGTAGTTGTCTGAAAAAAAGATTCATATGTGCAGGAAGAGGGCAAGCAACTTAGTGACACTTTATTCTATAAACCCCAGACACTGGATGGTACGGTGACAAACAACAAACTAGTTAAAGGCACCATCACAACCTTTATCCAGAAAGATCTTCTACGTGCCCGGTATGGCTCTCTATTTGTCAAGGAAAGTTGTCCGGCAAAGCCCAGCCTCTATCTGCTTCCCAAGATACATAAGCCTGACAACCCAGACAGACTGATCGTGTCCGCTTGTGCTTGTCCCACAAAACTCATATCTGAGTTTCTCGACCGTATTTTGCAGCCCGGGGTCGTTGGTCTTCCGTCTTACATCAAAGACACCAACCATGCTATTTATGTCTTTCAATCCATCCGATCGCCTCTTCTTTCAGGAACCACATCTTCACCTTAGATGTTACCTCCCTCTACACCTCTATTTCATATTCGGATGACCTCCAAGCTTTGTAGTTCTTTCTATACCGTAGAGTCAGCCCTACTATAGCCTCTGGCCCTTTAATGCGTCTAGCTGTTAGTGCTCACTCTTAACTATTTCAAGTTTAATGGCAATTTTTTTTTTACTAGATTAGCGGCGTCACTATGGGTACCAAGATGGGAACAAGCTATGCCTGCCTCTTCAAGGGTTACCTCGAGCATCTGATACGTCATGCATATACCGGAAGCTTCTCGAGCTTTTCATGAGGTATATCGATGACTGCATCGGTGACACCGATATGCCCTTATCTGAACTGCAGGATTCTTATTAATTCTTTTTTCTCCCACTTTTATCCTAACACCAGCATTTTACCATGATCTGTTCATTTTCTGGATCTCACTGTCACTTCGGATTCTAAAGGCCTCAGCACCTTGGTGTGTAATAAGCCTACTGATTCCTATGCTTCCCTTCTCTCATCTCTCTTCCTGGAAGGACTTCCTTCCTTTCTCCCAGCTTCTACGCCTCAGCAGAATATGCCAGGAAAACGATGAATTTAACAACAAGGCCCTAGAAATGTTGGACCTCTTCCGGTTTCGAGAGTATCCGTAACATGTCTTGGCTATCACACTTCAGAGCAGAGAAGCAATCAATTACTGATGCATCCAAAGTGCTTGAAACAGAAAAAATTTAAAAAAAATAGTTTTTCTTTGTCACTGCATGTAAGTCCTCCAGACGACTCGGATGCATCCACGAGACAACATGGAGAGAGAACTGACTCGCCAACTAAACAGACTCACAGAAAACAATCAAATCCTTCTCCAGTGGATCCCGGCTCACTGCGGCATACTAGGAAATATGTTAGCAGACACACTTGCAAAAAATGTAGCAAAGGAGAAACAACACACCCACTCATTGTCATTACCAGAAATGAGAACACTCATCTAGGGAAAATACAAGGAATCGTAGAAAGAACAAACCAACAGTAAACATCCACAAGATCCCTGTAGAGTGGCATGCTTCGCTGCGGAGGACACGGGTGAGGAGTACTGTGTGGATTTTTTCACCGGGGCACGCGAGTGTGTTGGGAAATGACCAGGCGGACAGACTGGCTGGCTCTGCACAACTTGGTGGAATACTGATACATGATAAGGCAGACGTAGTTAGTACAGTCTAGAGGAGCAGATGGATCACCAGTCTGGTGAGATTGATGCAGGGGGTAATGACGAGAGGTTCTGGCAAATGCTTGAGGCTCAGAGGAAAGGCAAGACGGACGATCAATCAGAATGCTACTTGCACCATTAGTATCGGAACTCTTAGCTGGCTGCTGAAGATGGGGACGGAGCGCCCCGAGTGCTGTGATGTCGGTTCTTGAATCAAATCAATCAAATCAAATCAAGACCCCATCAGCAGACTCAGTAGAAAGCAACATACAACAATTTTACGTCTACGAACAGGACACTGCAGGCTAAGCTACCACATACATCAAAAAAGATTGTGCAGTTGTCGTGGAATGATAAGCCATTACACATCAGTCCTAAAGACTGGTAACTTGACTTACCTGTAATCGGCACAACATTCAAACTTGGACTCGTCCGGAAAGGTATATAGTCCCTTATATCGATATATGCCTTTATCGGACAAAAGTATAATGTCTACATCTTTTAGTTGCTTCGACTTAACGTCACTTTCAAATGTGCAACAACTGGATAGAATTTACTGGAGTTATTTGAGGTTTCTTAGAAACCGATTTACTCCTTGCTCATGTATACAAGGAACTACTTCTTACCAAAGCTTGAACTGAAATTGAGCGGTATTGTTCTGCCGGCTTTCCTGGAACTCAGACGTACCCATCGTCGCCTGTATAATTCATTTTTAAAAAAGCGGTCTGTGACGCCTAGGACTTTTCCTATGCTTGGGTAAGTTAATTATAGTTTACGAGTACCTAAAATGATGTCTGTTGAAGTGGTCACTGCTGTAGAGAGATCAGTATCGGCTGTGGGATCACACATAGTTCGACCGTTCTTGATCGCTAGAGAAGGATTCGAACTTAGACCTTCCTCTGTACAGACTAAATAGCCTATGCCCTAAATAACCCACACATACTGGTAAAACTAATAACCTTACAAAGGTGTACTATTTAAACTAACAACAGAAGTTGTGCATACGAATGGGGAAAGAGAATTTAGGTCAGGACTTGGTCGGCTAGGCGTGAGTGTGTTTGACCCAGATCAATGAATGGTGGGACTGGCTTGAGAGTCGTGGGGAATAGAGGTACTGACGGTAAATATTGGTGTCTGTGTGCAGATGGGAAGGGGAGAGAGAGATTGATATATGTGTTAGAGTGTCTATCTATCTCCACTATATATCTGACTTTCCATCTCTTGCACTAAACAGACAGATGAATGATAGGAGACAAGTGTCTCCTGGTCTTGAGAGTGCACTCTGAGGGATGAAACAGGGGAGCAGAGGTGGAGTAGGCTGATGTGGGATGGTGACTGATACTTATTCTGTCTTTCCTGTCAAGATGTTACCCTCTTGGTGATGACTAATTCTGAGTTATTTCTTGGCAGGATGAAACCTTTGTGAAGAGCGGGCAGAAGAATCACAGTCCAACCAACACCCACCAACCAACCAACCAACCATCAATCAATCAATCAACCTATTACCTACCAATTATCACCCAACTACCAATTGAGAAGACTGTCCTCCTCAAGATGGGGTGCCATATACCCCAAACATCAGACAGTGCCAGAGCATGTGTGTAGCTCAGGGACAGTGCTGCGAATTACTCGTGGGAGAAAGTGTTGTGTGCCTATCCAGTTGCTGTGTCCTTTCTGGTGAGGTACTTCTCCACCATCTGATCCATTTGAGGCAGAGTCACCAAAGACAGTCGAATCATCAGGAGCTGAGGGAAGCATCAGCGATAGAAAGAGGATAAGTGACAGTTGGATGCCATGTTTTGCTATATTCCTCACAGCTCCCATGTTTCCCAAGGATAACAATGTGTCATCTCCAGGACCTTCTGACTGTGTAGTATCTTGGTGATCTGGACATTGTATTCTGGAATCCAGCTATTGAGATCTGGCATCTACTTCACTATTTTCTATATGTATATGTTGTATTGATTACATGCATTCATTTTCATGGCTGACTTAGGTGTCTCTACTTCACCGTTTTAAGTGTTTAGCATTTGTGTGTGTATGAATCTTAACTATATGTGTTAACATGGTTATGATAATGAACTATCATAACCTGGGGGCTTTCTTTAGTAAGTAGTGGGGGTGTCCAGCCAAGTGTGCATAGGAATATTGTATTCATATACAGATATATTTTGTAGTGCCAATACTTGAGTTTCCCTACTCCAGAAATAAGTTGAGCGTATATTGGCCACAGGGAATCCCTTAGACCAATACGAGCCAAACGACTCAACAGAATTATTTCTGAGTGCTGTTGGTTCCGAAGGAGAAATCCTTATATCAGGCACGTGACAGGAGTGATATGTGACAGAACAACATATCCCTAAAAATCTGTGGTCTCGTCGTGGGATTGTTTGTAAACTCTGCTTAATCTTTAAAATTGCTGGTGATCTTGGCCAGGAGTTTGCTCAGTGTTTGTATTTTGTTGTTAACACAGTGTGACCATTCTGGGTCAGTTCTTAGAATATACTCCTAGGAGTGATTTGTAATCATTGTGGTATTCAAGTACATTGGGTTAGGTCAACCTTGGTTGATGGTGATAAATTAATCTATTGTTGATTATATTTACAATGTTGGTGACAATATATTTTGTTGTGGACTGTTAGATTGACAAGACAGCATGTCGCAGTCAAAAATTTCCATACAGGAATTGAAGGACATGGCTGTCCAGATGGGATTGGAGGGTAAAGAAATGACCGAGTGGATTAAAACCACGGAACGTGAGATGAGGATGGAAGCCCGTGAGGCTGAGAGACTCAGAATTGAATCTGAGAGGGTGCGAGAAACCGAACGGCTCAAAATAGAATCTGAGAGGGTGCAAGAAACCGAACGACTCAGGATTGAATCTGAGAGGATTCAAGAAACTGAGCGACTCAGAATGGAATCTGAGAGACTCCGACTTGAGTCTGAGGGGGAGGCAAAACGACTCCGAATTGAGTCTGAGAGGGAGTCAGAAAGAATGAGATTGGAACAGGATGCGATGATTCTCTTTTATCTTCTACTGGCTCGCCTCATCGCACGCTCTCTGCCATCTCACAAACCGACATCACTCGACGAGCAGAAAAAATGGACGACTGGAAAACAACACGATACTGTTCCAGTACTTTAATCTTCCACTCGCGGCTTACACTGCCGGCACATGAACTAGACAACTGTCCAGGCACACATTATAATGCAAGTGTCAACTATTACCTTCAAGCAGAAATCACAATCACACTAACATCTTGAACGAAACACAGCAGCTGTCCTGACCGACAAACTCAGACGACCCGTAGACATATTACTGGCCAGCTTTTTTCGCCAAGTTGGACTGGAACAAATTCACTCACAAAAACTTCTGCTGAATCTACACATCATCCACCGCTGTCCATGCACACTGTTCCTAGGTCCAAAACGAGACTGCTCACAAACCTTTTCTTCGCTATTATTTAGCCCTCTGATCTATCCTTTCTCGAATATTCAGGATTCATTCTCACGAATTTCCCACTGTTGAAAGTCATGTCTGGCCCGTGATAATTCACATCCCACACAAATCCCGCCAGTCAACCCCCACGGTTCACGTGAACAATCATGTTTCACATAAAACCTGACTTTCAGATGTCTCTCATGAAACTCAAGACATAAATCTCGTGTTATCTCAGCCAGTCAAAACATTCGTCTTACATCTATTACTGACGTCATCTATCGGGCATAAATTAATGAGGAGAAAATGACTCACTACACAGGAGGTGCGGTTAAGAGAATTGGAACTTCAGGCACAGAGAGAGGGTAATAGACCCAGATCTCCAACATCTGAGATTGATGGTGCATCAACGCACAGTAGCTCAGCTCAAGCGATGAACTTTCCTATGCCAGTCTTCGATCCGAAGGCTGAAAATATTGAACAGTACCTAGACCGATTTGGTAAATTGGCATCTTTGTACAATTTGGAAAGGAATATGTACACGCTGAAGTTGGCTCAAGGTTTGAGGGGTGAGGCATACTAGATTTATCAACGGATGCCCACCGGTACTGAGACTGATTATGATGCATTGTGTCAGGCTTTGCTGAAACGTTTCGAACTTAATGCTGCGACATACAGACAGAAGTTCAGAAATGAGAGAAAGATGACAGGGGAGAACTATCCCCAGTTCGCCAGTCGCCTTCAGGGATATTTGACCAGGTGGAGGGAAATGTCTGGATACTCCTCTTCTTTTGAAGATTTACAGGAGATGGTCCTAACGGAACAACTCCGAGAGACATTACCTCGCCCTATGCAAACCTTCCTGACGGAGAATGGTGCTGACAGACTGAGTGAGATGTTGATGTATGCTGAGATAGGACACACAGGACAGGACACACGGGATAGGACACACGGGACAGGACACACGATATAGGACACACGGGATAGGACACACGGGACAGAAAACACGGCATAGACACACTCGATATCGTCATGCAAAGCTGCACCAACTGCAGAGCAGAGGCAACAATACTCCTTTGAACTGAACCCGACTTCGGAAACTAGTTTGGCTAAAAAATACGATTTCATATTCACATACCCGAAATTAGTCAGCCAAGCTGTCTAACGCTCTTAACCGTACAGCATTAAAATGATGTCCACAAGAACAGAACTACTCAAGCAGTGAAATTGGCTATCCTCCGAATAACGGTCCTAAATTATCGAGGCAGAAAATATACCATAACAGGGCCTCAGTCACGTGTCAATTGCGCACTTCCGGGGACTATAACGCCAGCGCCGAATTGCGAACTTCTGGCGACTTCCGTCACCGCCGAGAATATCGCTCACGCGGTGTGAATTGGGGCTAAATTAGATGGCTAAGTTTCACCAGCAAATAAAATGAAGGAAGCTCCAGGAGATGCGGTAGCTGCTGCTCGTGAGTCCCAGTCATCTAGTTTAGCCCACGGCCTTCTCTATTTATAGGCCAAACAGGTCAACGGGGATTCACGTTCTTGTGCAAGAATGGAGTCCCTCTGCGTCCACAGTTTTTATCGAGGAGATGGATATACAGAAGGACCTGTTTAGCCACAGTCCACGCCACGTGAGCGGCGTGGGGATACCCTCGGCGGTAGCGGAAGTCACCGGTAGTGCGCAATTTAAGACGACGGAAGTGCGTAATTGACACGTGACTGAGACTCCGCCTCGATAATTTAGGACCGTTATTCGGAGGATAGCCGTGAAATTCAGCCTACTTTGGATCCCTAGAAATAGAAAGGTAGATCTTATGACAGCTACGGGAAACCTCAAATGCAACCCACTGTCTCGGAGCTTCAAAACGCCAGATACTCCTAAATGTCTATGCAGGTGAAGTGCAGAGAAGACTGGGGTGGGGAAAGGGGGGGGGGGGGTGAGAGAGATAATACAAAACAAAAATTATATTATTCTTCTATTAGATTACAGAAAGTACATTTCAAGGCAAGGAAAAGATTCGAGTAGGATAACTGTTGCGTGCGATGTCCAGGTTCCCTACACAACCTACATTGGGCCTGTCTGGCACACACATTTGAAGTCTAGACTTTACTTATTATTGTCGAGACTTACAGGTCCCAGCTCCAGCTCGATACCAAGAGATGACTCTGAACAAATGTTTACCGCCAAAAAGTATACATTATATTCAGACACCGACATCGTGAAATTAGTTGCATCACGATATACGATGGACACAATAATAGTCATTCTTCCTTCTGCCACACATACACTCAAGAGGCTGCTCTCAGTGACTTCCCCTGCCCCAACTATGATTCGATGGTTGCTACAGGCTATTGGTACCCGATCGCGCAAATCCACAGTTGGTGACTAACGTGCCTGTCTCTCTGACGACTCCTCTATCTTAGAGATACTATTACTAGAGACATCTAGGCCGATGCACAATGTCTTGTAAATAACAACCCAGGCTCTCTGTCTGCGGCCTTTCACGTTACCTTGAGATATTCCGAATCTCACATCACAAACCCGTCACACTGGAACCTTATTACTGCGGCAAATCCCCTAGACAGTTTCCGTCACCCAGCGTAAATTACTGTTTTCATTTTGCTGTCCTTTTAGGATGAAATTTGTCGTTATTTAAAGCCTCACCCTGGCTCTTGTCAGGGGCCGCATTATAGCCAGGCCATAAATATGGCCAATTGGCTGAACGCGGTTTCTGGGACCTCTCCAGGGTGATCCTCATCCACATGGTGGCACATTGTGTCATCGGGTGTTTATCGCTTTTGTGATGTCATGGTGGGGTAGAAAGTCAGTCAGTCAGTCAATTAATCAAGTAACAGAAAGTGTATGTGAAAGTGTATGCTTCTGGTGTGGAATTAGCCAGCGTTCTGGTGCAGGAATTCCGAGGTACCTCGCATCCCCTGGATGAAGTAGTCAGTGAAGTGGTATCGCTGCAGCACCAGAGTTTATCTACGTACCCTCGCATTCTTCACGGCTCGCCAACACAGTGCTTGGAGAAGCTGGTGGTCAGTGAAGATAGTAAAGTAGTTCCCATAAAGAAACTTGGAAAATCTACTGACTCCAAAAATTATGGTCAGGCACTCTCTTTCCATCAAGCTGTAGCATTTCTTCGCTGGGGACGTTTTTCTCCTGGCATACAGGACTGAATGCAAGGTACCTCGGAATTCCTGCACCAGGACGCTGGCTACTTCCACACCAGAAGAATCACCTGAAATACCGAAGGGTACATTTAAATTAGATAAAACGTAACAATGGTAAATGACTTAATGTGCTTTGTACTCATCTCAAGGACTCAGTACATTGCACGTTTCACCGTATCATGTTTCGCAATCCCCTTTTTAGTCAAATCAGACAACACATACGTGATGGTGGCATAACTAGGCAGGAATTTAGCTTAAAAATGACTTAGCAATGCACGAACTTGCTTTCTGGTCTTATCAAAAACATCGTACCAAAACATTAAGCGTGGTACCAAAAGTACAATGTTGCTCGGCAGAGTGAGATAGTTCTAAATTTGTCCTGAAGTACCAATTTCGGCAGCCCTGGTGAGGTGGCTAGTGCCCACGCAACACTGATCATTGTCCTCGTTATATGAGTCATCGGCTTTTGAATTCCGCATAATGAAAGGTGTTTCCATTGTAGCTGATAACCAGAGTGCGTTTCAAAACGCATGCCATCACACTTTAACAATATCTCCAAAACTCCTGTATGGATTAACATAAATTTTTAGATATGGCCTTAAATTTCCCATGTCCTTTTAATTCTATAATTTACAATTGCGCAGATGCTGCTGTTGTCTTAAAGCGTCGAATTTCTTTGATCTGTGACTAATAATTTATGTTCCCCTAAAAAATAGACCAAACAGTCATTGATACACTTGTGGAGACGGGAAGTCAGTTCACATAGGCAGCAACGCGTGTTGATTATTTTGATAGACTTTTCCCAACTTAATGAAAAATGTACAACTCATTAGAAACTTATGCTGGAGATGACCACCTGAGAGGGAAATGGAAATGACAAATCTGCATTTCGATGTTTTGAAAAGTTGCCTTACTCTATTTCCCCGAGTTACTGTAAGCATATTGATTGTTTCCTTTGAATCGTTGTCTGGTTTTTCATTTACCGCAAACAAAGCAAAATGAAGACTATATGTTTGTTTACATTCTTGTTTAAACTAGTTACAAAGACATTATTGTTAATAGGATGCACGCCAAATTTCGACAGCTTACACTGAACCGTTACTGGTGTCGCGGTGATTTGTGTCACAGACGTGGGGGAAAGTTGGGTCCGAAATGATGTGTATAAGGAGATATAACTGACCTCACTTAGGCGCCAGCCTTCTCTGTGCTGCTTCTACGGAACCTATTGCAAGACTCCTACCTCACGTCCCCGACGTGAGCCCCAGATAATGTCTCAACTGAGCATTAACAGATCTAGCAGGCGATCTCGGAACTGGTGGCCCCTAGCGGTATAGGGTCTAGTCTGGCTCTCATCAGTCGGTATAGCTGTGCTCTGTGGCTATACGGCTTTCCCTCCTTGCTTGCTACTGAAGATGGGGACAGAGCGTTTATTGGAATGTCCCGAGTGCTGTGATGTCGATTCTTAATTCAACATTCAAGCTCACGAACCTCCGTCAAGCTGGAACGGCTGCAGCGGCAACTCCCGCAGATAGCCTGGACACTTAACGCCAGCATAACATACAGGTGTGCAGGATTTGTCTGGCAACACCCAGACTACAACCTACATCTATATGTTTTGGAGCCAACGGTCTCTCTCCCTTTTCACACCCCGTTCAATTCTGTTTCGCACCGCTCCATGTTTTACGTTCATCAATGCACTTTCCTTTCACATAGTCATATACCCATATAAAACGGAAAATGGACTGGAAACGTTAAAGGACGACGAGACAGAAAAACGACTTACATAGGCACATGGAACATATGTGGTATTGCCAACAAAGAGCCACAAATAGTGGATTTCATGAAAAGAAAAAATATACACGTCATGGGTCTTGCGGATACAAGAAAGAAAGGATATAATACAATTAAAAAAAGATGGGAGGAATATTTTAAAGAACTTTTGAACCCGTCGGGAGTACATGAAACAGCAGAATTCCATTCAAGGGCTCCAGATCATCTAGAACCACATATCCTGCGGGATGAAGTAGAGAAAGTTATCAAAACAAGTAAAAGACACAAAGCAGCTGGTATCGACGGAATAACAACAGAAGTCATCCAGGCTGGAGGGGACACTATGATCACCTGGCTGGAGAGAATTTTCAATAGAGCATGGGCAGAGAGAAAGGTACCAGTGGATTGGCAAAGATCAGTTGTAGTACCTATCTGGAAGAAAAAAGGAAACGAGAGAATGTGGAACTTATAGAGGAATATCTTTACTAAGTCATGTGGGGAAAATGTATGCAAAGATCTTAGAAGGTAGGATAAGAGCAAAGGTTGAACCTCTACTGAGTAAAGCACAATTCGGTTTCAGGAAAGGGCGAGGTTGCACTGATGCCATATTTGCACTAAGACAAGTCTGTGAAAAGACACTCGAATACGATAAAGAGCTGAACGTGGTCTTTGTAGATCAAGAGAAGGCATTCGACCGTGTAGACAGAGATGTGCTGTGGAGAATTCTTGACGATTACGGAGTGCAGGGTCAATTATTAGACAACATCAGAGCCCTCTATGAAAAAAGTGAAAGTGCAGTAAGAACATCTAGTGGTCTTTCTGAATGGTTCAAAGTCACAACTGGTGTCAGGCAAGGATGTGTACTGTCACCATTACTTTTCATAACATACATGGATAAGATCACTGTAGAAGCAAACCCAGACGTGTATGCTATAAACGAATTACTTTTTGCTGATGATCAAAGCATACTGTATCAAAATGAATATGATCTACAGGAACATCTGACTACTCTCAACAACAGCTGTTTACAACATAATATGAGAATCAGTACAGAAAAAACAGAAGTTATGAAGATCAGCAGAACACACAGGCCACTGAATATAAATGTTGGAAGTGCCAAAATCAAGCAAACCAAAGAGTTCAAATACTTGGGCAGTATATTTACAGAGGATGGAAGAATGGACAGAGAGATAGAAACAAGAATACAGAAAGCAAATGCTGTCACATACCAACTATCACCTCTGCTTAAACATCCAGATATAACCATGAAGACCAAAAGACAATTGATAAACACCATCTTCATTCCAACACTCTGCTACCAGTGCCAGACATGGACAATCAACAAGACCCATGAAAGAAAAATAGAAGTCTGTGAAATGAAATGTCTAAGAAAAGCAGCGAATAAGACCAGACTAGACAGGATAAAGAATATAGACATTAGAAACACTGTCAAAACTACACCATGTTTAGACTACATAGAACATCAAAGAATGAAATGGTTTGGACATCTAACCAGGATGAAAAATGATCAAATAACATCACAAATTTTCAACCAAAGAAGCTCAGGATATAAGGCAAGAGGAAGACCAAGGAAACGGTGGATTGACGGGGTCTCCGAAACCTGCCAAAATCATGGCCTCAGAACATCAGATGCTGCCCGCCTTGCTTATGACAGGAACTTGCATCTCCCCACAACGCTTAGCGGCATACGTGGAAGGAAAAAGTAAAGTAAGTAAGTATATACCCATATATTGCACACGACAGCCGTGTGAATCGAATCCTGATACGCCGATGAAAATGAAATGCGATTGCTAACCTCTAAGACAGCATTCTTCAGCCCGTGGAAAGTCCGAGTGTGCCGCCAAAAATTCTGCCTAATCATGTAACCAGGTAGGGTATGTGGGTTTTCTCTTCCAGTGCGTAGATTTAATACCTAGGGAACTTCCTATTTGTGTAATAAGATTCCTCATGTATGTCAGCTTTAAAAAAATCAAATGCAGAAATCGAATGGATATTAGTTTAGCGCTTCGTCCATAAGAAACAACGCTCTATTAATGTCTCATCATATTTTCAGGTTTTTTTTAACACCTAAGCAGCAGCAGATATAGCTTTAACGTCAAATCTGTAATTTTGTGACATGTATAATTTATTATACATTTACATTTAATCTACATTTGGCTTTGTTGGTTGACTGTCAGGTGGGCCGTAAAACAATGTACCCTATTTGATGGTTGGTCGGTTTAGGAATTTAAGGGACCATGTTCTAAACATCAATGGCGCAAATGTCTACTACTGCAAAAACGACACCAGCCATCATATTTAAGGGAACTAATTCTGCAAGTATTAGCAAAGCACGGAAACTAACTCCTTTCTTTTCTATCACTCTAAGAGGATTTGTTTTAAATCATATATATTTGAGAAATAATGGTAAATTACGCATTGCATAAATTCAATTATGCGTAGCAAAGTGAATACATTATTTTTTGTCTAATTTTTTTTGTAGTTTGATTATTCTATTATATTTTTATTAAACACTATAACCATAATATTACTCAACAGCTATCTTTTCTCACATATAACTGTCGCAATTGTGCCTTGCAGCAAGGCCCGCAATCTGTTCACGACGGCTGGCGACAGCTGACTGCTGCTCGCCAGGTATTACAGACGTCTTGTCGCTTTATTATACCTACCACTTCATCTTCTTACCACAACATTTGTAGTACACATTCTGTGCAAGGAACTTTTAAAGTAATTCATCAGTAAAGCGGATATAGTAGTTCTGTAATACGGTCCCTCGGGTAACAATGGCCTTAACTTTTACTGCTTAAAAAAAGTTTTTGTTGAGTACTTTAACCGGCATTGATTTGTATTTATACAAAAGAGGAGGGAAAAAAAGGGGGGGGGTGTGTTTAATGTATGATGGTGAAATAGGAATAGCGTGTCAACGTTTTTGTGTAGACTGCGCTGCAAAGACTGAAAATCCCACATAGACCTTGCAGTTGTCGACGCTGTTCATAGAAACATTGGCATTGCTCCATGGCAGGGTCGCCTCAAGCCTTATGGACCCTTGGGAATATCAGTGTACTGGCGCCCCTACGACAAATGAAACGCAAATAGTCAATAATATAAAACACACTTTTTTTTAAAATTGGCACTTGGACAAAACTTGTGTTAAAACGTAAACATTTATTAGATGGTACAGTATGAAACTACTTATTATAATAAGTATCTATAGCAATTCTTTTTGCAAAATCGCTTTATTGAAAGCTTTTAAGTCAGTGGTTTTTAGGATATCATTTTCTATACAAAAGAGCGAAAGTCAGTTTAGACGAAGCTGCCCAATTGTGCCACGAAGCACATTTAAAAAAATAAGTTTTAGTCTTGAAAAAGAACGTTCTCCTGTACAGTTGGTTGCCACCAGGCGCAATTTCAAACATTCGGGGAAATAGATTTTAAATTTTTGAACAGTTATTTTTCTGCACAATGTAGGAGAGTTTCATAATTTTAATTAAGAGCCATGACGTGCTATTTATTTAAAAGGTTATGGTAATTAAAGCCTTTGTGATTCACAAAGTTGCTGTTTTTAAAAATTCACTGTTGAAATAATTGGCCACTCTATGGACTGATAAGAATCAAATGCCACAAAGATTTACCTCTGTCTGATCAACTAAACTTACTAGAGAATTACATTTGTCTGATAACTAAAGAGTTTCTTCTTTATGATCAACTAAAAAGTTACTTCTGTCTGATTAACTTCTTTCTTCTTCTTCTTATGCGCGACATTAGTCATGCTACACATTGAGTCCCGTCTGGGTCAAAAATAAAAGCATTGTGCGTTTAAGGTCGCCACCGGTCCCCCATAGCTTCTCTCGCAATGTGGATCCCCTGGGCCAGATCCACAGTCTTTGATGGGAGAGGTTAGGGCAGTACTGCAGTATGTGCTCAGGGGTATGTCTTTCTGCTCCACAATCACAGGCAGCAGATTCTTTTATGCCTATCCTGTACAGGTGTGCTCGAAGACCACAGTGTCCAGTCCGAAGTCTGAAAATTGATTGTTTTTTCTTTCCTGTTGAGTTTGTTTATGCTGTCACTCTCTGGTCTGTAATCTTTATTCTGCTTTCTCCACTCCCGCTTGAAAGACTGCTTTAGTTTCCTTGTAGCTGTGTGGTGGATGAGGTTGTGGAAGATTACTCCCAGCTTTTGCCAACTCAACTGCTCTCTCATTTCCTTGAATACCACAGTGGGCTGGTATCCACTGCAAGACCAGTTCTGCTTCCTTGGAGAGTAAGCCAATGTTGGTCCTTAGATCTGCAATTAGTTTGTCTTGTCTGATTAACTAAAGAGATAGCTCTGTCTGATCAACTAGCTAACCCTGTTTCATTGACTGATGAGTTTCTCTGGTTGATCAGTTGATTGCGAGAAATGATGGACATAATTGTAATAGAAAGTCAAACCTAGGGTCTTAGTCCAAACAGCAGAAAAACAAAACAGATAATGGTAATTACAGAGAAAATGGGACCCTCTAAAATGCAACATCAAATTAAATGGGATAATCAAGTACCTGAGTGACCTGATAAGAGCAGATGGAAGATTACTGAAGTTAATAGTAGACTAGCAGTTAAGCAAAGGTAGTACTTTACAAAATTGAAGTTTTTTGTTGTTGCAATCTTTCTCAGTATAAATAAACCCATATCCTTGTATGTAAATGTGTTTCATGGACAGTTAGACGATTAGTGAAAGTTATTTGCAAGTGGCGAAAATGAGGTTTTACAGATGAATAATAAGAATACCTTGGACAGATTAAAATGAGTAATGATGTCTTAAAAGAAACTGACTCATGAAAACAACTGGTGACAAACATCAGGGGAGACGATTTACTTTCTATGGTCATGCATGAGACTGACTGACTTTCTACCTCACCAGGACACCACACAAGCGATAAACACCCGATGACACAATGTGCCACCATGTAGGTGAGGATCACCGTGGAGAGGTCCCAGAAACCGCGTTCAGCCACTAGGCTATGTTTATGGCCAGGCCATATTGCATCCCCTGGCAAAAGCCAGAGTAGGGCTTCAAATAATGAGAAATGTCATCCTAAAAAGGATGAGAAGTATTAAAGTTCATGCCATGAGAAGGAGACCAAGAGAGAAGATGCTGGACAGCCTGACATCATGGCATGGAAGATAATCTGTGTTAGGAGTGATTGAAAGTACACAAGGCTGAAGGTTGTGGACAGACATTACTACAAACAACAAAAGGTATTGAAGATCATCTGTGTCAGAGAAAGCACACAAGACAAAAAGGCTGTGAATATACATGACGCTTCATAGCATGGATTATAAGACAAAGAATCTATAAGGACTTCCCTGGTTCCATTGTAACCTATTCTTGAGCTCTTTTATCACTCAACTGTGAGCCAACTTAGTACTGACAACTGATTGATCAGTTTTAACAACTGACATCAGATCTGCTAAAAAAAACTATGACAGGCAAGCCGCAAGATTCCCCGTCGCCTGCAGCAAATTTTCCTGTTAACAATAAAATAAGCAAGGAACGGTTAAGCTGTAGTCTATGATCTACATCATAAAAAGTATTTAAGGAAAGTTGGTACCGGACTGGATAAATCATCCCATAGAAAACAACAGCACTGGGGCTCCATTTTGGATGAACATGCCTCATAAAATAGGTACCAGGTGTATGTTCTGGGGAAGCAGTTAGTTAGTTGGGTTATCATCATTGCACTCCGGACATGTCCATAGGTGCTCAGATCCTCCCCTCAGTATAATCCCCAACGTCTGATGGCTAATAGTACCAGTTCTATGTTGATTAACAAGTCTTCTGGTGTGCGTCTCGTTTTTTGCTGTGCCGATCTTAATTCCCAAGTCTGCCATTCTAGCGTGATGTGGATTCACTGCCATCAAAGTCCTCTATTCTTCCCATTTCTCTGAGGGCATTGATAATATCAGCTGAGCTGTTAATCTGATGGTACGCAGTACTGGCACCTTTTCTTTTTAGCCCCAATGTTTTCAAGACTGGTGGTTTGATTGTTGGTAGCTAGTGCCAGCAATCTTTTCTCAGTTCCTAGTTGATATAAACCAGAAATATACTTTTGTGTACGTAGCATTAGTTCCTAGTAGATATAAACCAGAATGATACTTTTGTGTGTAGCATTAGTTCCTATTGGATATGTGCCTAAATTATACTTTTACAAGCAACAGTTTCAAGTGGATATATACCTGAATCATACTTTTACAAGCATCAGTTTCAAGTGGATATATACCTGAATCATACTTTCACGTGTAGCATCAGTTCCTAGTGGATGAATACCTGAATGATACTTTTAGATGTATCATATGTTCCTAGCTGATATATACCTGAATCATACTTTTGTATTTACCGTATAGGCTCCGGGCCCCATTGTGGGGAAAACAAGAATAGAAACACTGCCTTCCCAAAAGCATGTCGTATGAGTCGACTAATTAAGAGCTTCTTTTGAAGTAAGAGTGCATCTGCCTGAGAGGCAAAGAACCAGCAGTCTGCATTTAATTGAATCAGATCTGTAAAACTGATGCACATGATACACTCAGGTTCTGGAGCAGGACTGCAGTCCAGAAGTGGACGAACAAACAGAACTTTCCCCCAGAGTGTACAGCTGGTGAACGCGGAAAAAAAACAACTTTTGTGTGTAGCATATGTTCCTAGTGGATATATACCTGAATCATACCACCGTACGTAGCGTCTGTTCCTAGTTGATTTATACCTAAATCATACTTTGCTGTATGTGACACAGTCAGCAGGTGGTTATCCCACTTTAGTGTTATGATTACTTGCTTTCAAACGTAGTTGTCACAAGTGTTAATTCTATATAATATAATTCTTTACAGGATGCCGTAAAATTAACCTCATAGTTATTTTTTTTTCATTTTTTCTGATTTCACTAGTCTGTTTTACTGTCTATATTACTGTTAAAACCAATACAAGATGGTATGTTGCCAGATCACCAGCAGTAAAGATGAAACCTGACACCTTGGAATTAAAAATAATTAAATGTGTTTTTTATATTATTTCAACTGTCAAGGGATTGCTAACATGCACACTGTCCATTTCTTCTTAGCTCTTAATCTTTTTCAAATGATACATTCTTTCCCTGTCAGTGCATGACAGCTTACAGTTTTTTGTGCACATTTAAGAAGCAACTGTACTGTAAATATCTGTAAATGAATTATTTTCCATGACCAAATGCAACTCGTCAATATTGCACTCACTGTCATTCTTTAATAAAGTTTTACATTTGTGTGTGTTTCAGCACGTAGGGAACGTCTGGCTTTAAAGAAGAGAGTACTGGAAGGATGTTAACTTGGTAAGCATACATTCTACTAAAGATGTTCCATATGAAAATTGCAGTTTAAAAATGACTGTACAAAACAAGGACACAACAACCAAATCAAGCATGTAACAATTGATATAATAGCAATAATTAATACAGAATTTTGATCAATATTGTATTACCATTGCTAAACTTGGATATTAACAGAGAAAAAACGGAAACAGGCTGGGACAAAACCAGTGCTAAACTACATCAAGAAGCAAAATTAAATGTCTCTGGATCCTGAGACAAGTTTAAAATGCCAGTCACAGTTTTTGGAACATTTATTTGGAAACACGCTACATGATACAAATGGCTTTATGTATGTTCTTCTTCTTCTCTTCCACCTTGTACCTCATCGAAGTGTCTGGGGAATTTGTAATGTACGTTGATGAGCTCTGTCAAGATCACTATTAAGACTGTTCATTTCTTGAAGGCTATTTTTAATGCCATTACTCCATATTTTCCAAGGTCTTCCACCTGCTCTATACCCATTGTAACGTTTTAGTGTGGCTCGCTGTGGCAGATAGTGCCAGGGCATTTTTGTTAGGTGTATGGTATATGTGCACAAAGTGATAATCACGGTCTAAAGAAAATGGTGCTGATAGGAGTAACCAGGAGACCTCACAAACATTCTAAGCTCAGCAGAAAGACAAATTGGAAATATAATCACACTACTTTTGGTACCATGGGAAAGGGAACTTTGTGCTTGCTGCTGAAGATAGAAACTGAGCGCTTATGGAAATGTCCTGCATGCTTTGATTGTGTTTTTTTTACTCTGCTTAACTTCATATACGATGTAAATTTCATGTCATGAAAGTTGGAGATTCTTGAGAACATTATGAGATGCTTGAAATGTCCACCCGGGAATGAATAAGCATAGCCAGCAATCATTGCCATTCTCTATACTAGTGGTGTCCGGTGTGAGTAGAAGTGAATGCGTTTGCAGACTAAATGTGATGTGGTAAACTAGAACCTGGAAGTGATTGCTGTCTCTCTGTAATCGCAAGCATCTCATAAGTGTTTGATGCTTAAAATTTCTAACTATGAATAACTGAGCATGGTCAGTGATCATTACTCTGCTTTACAATATAAGTTTAGAACTTAAATAACATTCTTCTTCAAGACATGTGTATTGAGGAAAATGTATACATGTATATGGTGTGGCCCTTGTAAAACTTGACTGCCTCTACAGGGGTTGTCCATTTTCATTTCAGGACCCCGATGCCTGGAAGATCTAGAGGATCCACCTAGAGATGTTTGTGAAGTAGACATGGCCGAACCAAGGAACAAGAACACCAGCTATACATCCAATGACTCAGTCAGTTTGGACTGATTCCAGAATCTACGACTTAAGTGAAATGTGGAGTGATAATCTCAAACATCAAGTTTTGTTACAATAAATTTTTTTGTTTTAAATTTGCAGTGTTGTGAATTTTATTTTTTGTTTGTTCTTAAATTATAGTATACAAAATGTTTCAGCTGAAAAGATTTTTCCGCACTTTTCTGACTGCTTTAACTTCTCATGGCGTGTGATGGGATCTAAGGTATATTATCATCACTTTTATAGTTACCACTTTTTCAGTGTAGCAGTAGGATTGTGAGCCCGAAGATTCCTCGTGTAGGTTTCGGGATCCCACTATGGGGAAAACCTTACTAAACCCAATGCCTGCCCACAAGTATGTCGTAGGAGTCGACTAAATGGGAGCTTCCTCAGAGTCGGGGTGCATGTGCCCAAGAGGCAAGGAACTAAAAGGCTGCATATAAATAAGACAGATATGTAAAACAGATGTGGAAGAAACACCTGGGTTCTGGAATAAGACTAACGTCCAGAGGTGGAGGAACAACCCGGTGCATGCCAGGAAAAAGATCGCCAGGATTTAGGACCTATAGCCAGTACGGTCTCCACAAACTGTGCAGGTTATGCTTTCATTTTAGTACTCCCGTAGTAAATAAGGTAAGGAGTTAAATTATCCAGCCAGTGTATTCACAGAATACGGAGGGATTGGACAGCGAGATAGAATACATAAGGCCAACAACGTAAATTATCAAATAGTGCCACTTTTGAGGCATCAAACTATCAACATGCTCACACAAAAGCAGCTGATAAAACTGCCCGATTTCTATCAGCGTTGTGTTATCACTGTCTGACCTGGACAATCCTAGATAAACATAAACGCTAAATCACACATGTGAGTTGAGATGTAGGCTGTAAGAAATGTGGCAGGGAAAAAACCAGAAGAGAGAGCCGTCAATGAAGAACAAACAACAATAGCAGTCACAGCACATGTGACTGGTTTCATTAAACATCATAGAATCAAATGGTTTTGTCAACAGATGACAATAGAACTAAATCACCCAACAGATAAAGCGTATTACATGAGAACAGCAGTTTTCCCCCGTGTGGGTTCCGGGGCCCCATTGTGGGGAAAACAAGAATAGACCCACTGCCTCCCCAAAAGCATGTCGCAAGAGTCCACTAATTGGGGAGCTTCCTTTGAAGTCGGAGTGCATCTGCCCGAGAGGCAAGGAACCAACAGTCTGTATTCAAGAGAATGAGATCTGTAAAACTGATGCACACGCAACACTCAGGTTCTAGAGCAGGACTGCAGTTCAGTAGTGGACGAGCAACCAGAAACTTCCACCAGAGTTTATAGCTGGTGAACGCGAAGAAGAAGAAGACATGAGAACAGCAAGCTACAGGACAGGATGCTGACCAAGAAAGACGTAGATAGAGGTAGTAAGAAGAAGGAGGGGAGGAGGAGAATAAGAAGGAGGGGAGGAGAAAAAGAAGAAGAGGTAAGAAGAAGGAGGGGAGGAGAAGAAACAAGAAGGAGGAGAAAAAGAAAGAAGAAGGTGAGAAAAAGGCAAGAATAATGAGGAGCAGGAGGAAGAAGAAGACAAGAATAAGGAGGAGCAGAAGGAAGAAAAAGACAAAAATAGGGAGGAGGAGAAGGAAGAAGAGAGGTAGAAACGGAAGAGAGGAGGAGAAAAAAGGGCGGGGGGTGTTGAAGAGACTTCTATAACCATGCATATACATTTTCTGTGAGAGTAATTTCATACTTTTTCTCTTTCTTTAAAAATAACTGCTTATACATTTAATTTTTTTTTAGTTATATTTATTATATTTACCTGCAATGTATCATAATAATTATAATAAAATTATTATAATGTGCTGAATGGGAAACAGATATAAGGATATATTTCAAACAATATGAAATGTATGAACACAAACTTTAAAAACAAATGATTGGTACATGTAGACCGAGAGAGAAGATGTTTGACAGCACTGCATGGAAGATTATCTGTGTTAGAAATGACTGAAAGTACTCGAGTCCCGGATTTGGTTGGTCTGTCTCCATAGATGTTTTCTTCTGTTTCGTCTCTCCCATCTCTTTCCGTGCCGGACTTGTTGTCTTCAATCTTCGTTTGTCTAATGCTTCTTGTTAGAAACATTCTGTTTATTTCTGCATTGTATCTCTCTTCAAGTTCTTGCTGCTCACCAGTAGACCCTTTTGGCTTGTCGTCTACTGGCTTTTTACTGTTTAAGATTGCATGGAGCTACTGTCTTCGTGACTTTCATCCTGCTTTTTCTGCAATTCCTGTGATGCTGCTATTGTTTCTGCTTTTATGTCATTAAGTGTCTTTATATTGTAGTCCAGTATCTCTCTTATCTCCTTCATCTCTGAAAGTATGTCTTGCTTGGTCGGTAACTTCAGGAGAGCTTTCCTCTGTCGTCTACTTACTTGCCTTCAATATCTTGACCTCTTCTTCTACTGAACATCACGGAAGTTTGGCTAATTAATCATAAACAGTATCCTATCGTGGAAATATTCTGTTCATATCAATCCCCATGGCGGTTTGGAAGAAGTGAAGAACCTGCAACATTTCATATACAATCTGATTGTGAATTTTAGCATCATGTAGCAGGTCCTTTGCAGAATGTCGCTCTTATCACAGTCTGCCTGAAAGAAACTCTCTCGCCTCATGCACTTTCACACTCTATGAGTCACTTGTATCGAGTGCCCATCTTCGTGTCGGTCGGGCCTTGTCCCTCCTTCCTGGTACCATGTCTTTGGCTATATTTTTTTTCCGATCTGTCGTAGCGCTTGATATCAAAATATTTCAGTTTTCGGGAAAGGATGCTGTTTGTTAGCCAATCTTCCTTGATATTCAGATCTTTTAAGTTGTCAAAATTTGTTTCATCTCATTTACCCAAGATTTTTTGAATATCTTTCTATGAGCTTTACAGATTGTGAATTTACCCGACTACAAAAAGTCGAGCTCAAAAAAACCAATAAAAATAAAATTAACCTGCACTCGTGGCGACTGCAAGCAAACAATGAGCCAAAATTTTAACCCTGTAAAAATAGTCAAGTACACATGTAATATTAACAAGAGTTAAATTTTAAAGTTTATTACATGTTTTTAAAAAAGAATTTTAAGGTAATTTAGGTATTTTCATCTAGAAATTGAAAAATATCTACTTTTCTTTAAATTTGTTTCATATAAATGTAATTAATTGCAAACAGATATTGATTTTATTAACATTATTTTTATTGTAATACTATAGTAATTATTTTCCTTAGAACAATTACTTCCCTTTCCATATAATTAATTATATACCGTCTTTTTTTTTAGGATGAAATTTATCGTTATTTGAAACCCCACCCTGGCTCTTGCCAGGGGCCGCAATATAGCCAGGCCATAAAAATGTTCAATTCACTGAACGCGGTTTCTGCGAGCTCTCCACGATGATCCTCATCCACATGGTTGCATATTGTGTAATCGGGTGCTTATCGCGTATGTGATGTCCTAGTGGGGTAAAAAGTCAGTCAGTCAGACGTTATTTGAAGCCCCACCCTGGCTCTTGCCAGGGACAGACTGATTCCATAAAACAAAAATCCCAAACTTCGGCGACGTTTAACCAGCTCCTATCTGAGCGTCGTTTATTTGGTCGGCCGGGTGTCTTTGTGGTTTATCCTTGGTTTAGTCCTTTGTGGTGTGTGTGTCCACACCTGTTTCAAGTTTTTAAAGCCAGGAACAGCAATATAGCCCGGCCATAAATATGGTCTAATGGCTGAACGCGGTTTCTGGGACCTCTCCACGGTGATCCTCATCCACATGGCGGCAAATTGTGTTATCGGGTGCTTATCGATCGTGTGATGTCCTGGTGGGGTAGAAAGTCGGTCAGACTTCACTTTACAACGTGTTTTAAACAATGAGTATTCTTTTTTGCACACGATATATGGTTACAAGAACACCAGTGTAACATTTTGTTGGTTGTCGTAGCTTCCCTAATTATGATTTTTCCCCCTTACGAAACCACGACGGCTCCCCTATCACAAGTAATGATAACCTTTAGTTTCATCCGCCAGGCAGAGGCAAAGACTAGAAGACTGTTGATTCTGGTCATTGTACAATTCTAGGATTGATGTCCATGGGATTTAAACACCGCAAGTATGAGAATCAAACAGCAGAAAATCCCAGACACCCCATTCAACCTCACAACACGAGTTTTGCATTTCTATGGTTACAAAAATCAATGCAGTCTGGGGGAGGGGGGGGGTTAATAATTAAATAAGGGACTGTTTAGGGAAAAAAAAGGCAAAGCCTCGGTCAGCCGATGTCTTCACAACCTTTAGCAAGGTTAGGTTTGATTTGGTAGTTTTGCCTTGGATTGTTTGTTACAGTGTGTATGTTAGCCACAGCGTGAACAACAGACAACAGACTAGCGGGCCTCACCACAATTTAGATGTAACTGATCATTTATATGGATCTACAAATATAACAAAAGTAAAACTGTGGTTCAACACCAGTATTCAAATGAGGTATGTTTTTTTAAATTTGCATATTACTAAAAATTTTTATGAATAAAATATGTCGTTAATTCTTCTTATATGTTTTCTCAAAATAACATAATTGTATAACAAATATTTATGAAAACACAATAATTGTAATAAAAGTTTGTTAAGTTTGAAAGTTGTCTCCCTTAGTTTAAAAAAAAACAAGGGGGAGTATTTATATCTCTTCATGTGATTTATTTCAACACTAATCGACATTTTAAGCCTAAGACATAATACACACTTGAACAGTACACTTTCAAACTTCCAATAAAAACAAAACGTCTTTATGGTATAAATATAAATGTGTATATATATATATATATACACACAATATTTATAACTAAAGTGAAACCATTAATAAGCCGATTATTACAAGTACAAATTATAAAATATGTCGCAGTATCAGTATTTACGTCCTTTTTAGCACGTAATTTTTTCTTATTTGAAGCCCTACTCTGGCTTTTGCCAGGGGCCGCAATATAGGCAGGCCATAAATATTGCCAATTGTCTGAACCCGGTTTCTGGGACCTCTCGACGGTGATCGTCATCCACATGGTGGCACTTTGTGTCATCGGGTGCTTATCGCTTGTGTGATGTCCTGGTGGGGTAAAAGAAGATAGAGAGATAGAACTGCTAGGACCCTTGGAACTTTCTCACCCCCTCTCGGGGACGGGAGGGGGAGCTCATGTTGTAGACCACTAATATAGGTAAAGATTACTGACGTTATACTAACTAAATGTCATCTGGTAAAGAAACTGTAGAACTTCTGGATTTTGGTCTTCTTAGGCCGTAGGGTATTTTAACTACCTAAAAGTACTATTGAAAGTTTAAGGAAGTATAGTTTTGTGTGCGAAACCGGTGTCCAAATTTGACTTATATGTATGTAGCTGTCGTTTCCTTAATTATATACACTTCGACTTCGAATGAAAACTTAATTGTCGAGGACATAGTAGGTTTATTCTCGTTTTCCCCACAACAGGGTCCCGAAACCCACACGGGAAATACGGTGAAATAAATCACTGCTTTCTTATAAAGTTCAGATATTTATAGTAAAAATGAATTAAGATCGAGCAAAATTATTGCTGTAACATGACGCTAAATTCAAAAGCAATTTTAAAAAAAGCTATGAGGTTTGAACCTTGAGCTACGGATCAACATCATGGCACACGGGTAGTAATCCATAAGTCATCCGCTCTTCTTCTAATTCGTCTGAGTCCGAAAAAGCTCCGCACAGTGCACAGGCTCTGTAGCACCGGCGAGGATCCTAAAATACTTTGGGTAGATTTTCAACTCCAAATTTAGACTACTCTTTTCGATTTCCAACTGCCAAGGGATTTTTATTTTACGTGCGCAACAATGCACACGGGCGTCCGATCTTACTACCCAGAGATCGGGGGGGGGGGGTGGGGGGGGTTACTAGAAGTCAAAGCCCACGTGAAAAAATCCTAGCCCTTACCGGGGACTGAACCCGGAACCTCTAGCACAGAATGCCCCAAGACCACACATTTACCCACCGCCGTTATTTTTTTTTTTTTTTTGGTGTGTGTTTTGTAAGTTGCGAGTATTTTTGTAAGTCTGTTTTTACATTCGTTGCCGTTTGTGAGTGGTGTTGTTTGTGAGTGCATTCAAATTTTATTTTAAAATACAAAATGGAAATGGAAAAGTAACAAAACAAAGAGAGAAAGGAAAAAGTGCTGGGGCGGGGGAAATAAAGAAAAGAGGGACTCCATTCATTTAATTTAAAGGACCAGCTTCTCCTGGGTCCTTTTGATGGGAACCTTCTCCGCGAGGGTGGCGTGTCCGCTTACGAGGCGTAATTCCGCGTCG
Source organism: Candidula unifasciata (assembly GCA_905116865.2). Taxonomy (NCBI): domain Eukaryota; kingdom Metazoa; phylum Mollusca; class Gastropoda; order Stylommatophora; family Geomitridae; genus Candidula; species Candidula unifasciata. Next base: position 814,877 of record CAJHNH020001591.1, on the reverse strand, counting down.
CTAGATGTTGCTAAGGGCCTCTGACACCCTCTGCACTTGAGATCCCATTTTGCATGTGATGATGTCCCTGTTTTCGTGTAACAGCCGCTGCACTGGATCTCCCAGTAGCAAGGGTTGTTGTCCTCAGTTTCTCCAGTTCTGGCTTCTCTTGTCTTCTTTTTCGGGGTGCTTTCACTACTTGGTTTGTCTTTCCCGATTTTAGGCACTGTCGGTGATGTGTCGTTTGAACTGGTTGGCCGGTTCCTTTTTTTGTTGTTCTTTTTCTTCTTGTTTGCAGTGGTCTTTTGAACTCCTGTACCTTCTTCTTCTGCAGATGACTGTGCGTCATCGGAAGAAGTATGTTCCTTCTGCAGCTCTTCTTCTGCTTCTTGGGAAGACTCTATCGGGAGTGGAAAAACCTCCTCTTGTGGGATTTTCTTTGCTGGTGCTGGCTCGGGTCGTCTCCTTCTTGTGGGGCATTTGTTCGCTCAGTGGTCATTGTGCCCGACCGCCGTTATTGTTTAGTGTATGTGAGTTAATAATTAATTATTTTCCAGTGAACTTTCCCTAATACTTTTGCTGCTACTGCTGCTGCTACTTCTTTTCACGTCTTCTTCTTCTTTTCTTCATTTTATAGAGCGTAAATTAGACCAATTCAAACCTAACCCTCGCAAATAGTAGTAGTAGATTTTATCCTGCCAGGACAAAACACAAGCGATAAACACCCGAGGACACAAGGTGCCACCATATGCACAAGGATCACCTGTGAAGAGGTCCCAGAAATCGCGTTCAGCCATTAAACCATACTTATGGCCGGGCTATATTGCGGCCCCTGGCAAGAGCCAGAGTAGGGCTTCAAATAACGAAAAATTGCATCTCACAAGGAGGTGACTGGTTTAAATAATTATGCACCATTGCAAAAGGTACTGTCTCGAACTTTTCACAAATTATAACGGGAATACCACTGACAGGTCAAAGGTTACGTCATGCTTCCGTTCTATTCATATTTTCCCACGGTCTATGAGTTTTTAAAAAAATTTAAACTAGGTTTTTAAAAGCAATCTTAAATATTGTTATGTTCCCATATGATTCTTTTCTCTTCTTTCCGTTCACCAGCTGTTAACTTACTTTGGCGGAAAGTTCCGGTTGTTTGTTCACTTTTAAACTTGAGTCTAGCTCTATAACTTGAGCGTTGCGTGTACATCCGTTTTACAGACCTGGCTTATATGTATGCAGACTGTTGGCTTCTTGCCTCGCAGGGTAGATGCACGGCGACTTCGAAGGAAACTCCTTATTAGTCGATTCTTACGACATTTTTGTTAGGAAAAAAGGTAGGTTTGGGGTGGGGGTTGCAATGGGTCTATTCTTATTTTCCCAGAACCCACACTGAGAATCCTTATGATTAAAAATGGAATGGCTCACTTTTCAGCCGTTGTTCTACTTTCCTGATGGAGATGTGTTGAGGAGGGGGCAAAGTGGAAAGTGACCGAGCCAAAAGAATAAGAACTCCACACGGAAACATGCACAGCAGAGGTCCCCCGATCATCATTAAGATTGTTTCGGCCCATTACTACTACTTCCTAAACAATCTCGGAAGAGGGGGGCCGACCTGGGTCATGAAGCCAGGCCTGGCTCTTCCCCTGCTGCACTTCATCGGACTCGATAGAAAGAGAACCTGATGCTTTAAAATGGGTGCTCTTGCCTTTAACGGATCAACCAGTAGTGGCTGGTTTTGTGGATCTAGGAATAAACGGTGCTATTCGTCCATTGAAAGTGATGATGACCAGTATTTTCCTCGGCTAGGTCGAGGAATAAACTAAACTGATGGCGGTGACCATTGTTACCCTGTAGGATTGCTGTCCGTAAGATTAAACACCTCAAGGATGAGAATCAAAACAGAGCAAATCCCACAAGTCCCTGTTCAACACTCAACCATAGTTACAGTTAGCCCTAAAGTCAAGCAATAAACTACAACTCAACGTACACGAGTTGGGGGGGGGGGGGGGAGGGTTTTGATTAGATAATGGGACGTAACCATACACTGAAATAAAAACAAAGCCTTGATTACCTTATGTCTTCACAATCTTTTCAATTATTTGCTTGTGTCAAGTTTCTGCTTAAGATTGCTTTTCATTATTATTATAGTGTGTGAACCAGTGTAAGATGGAGGGAATACTTCAATGAGCTCTTTAATCCTCTAGGAGATCATCAGGAAAGAACAACTGAAGAGCACAGAGCAACAGTGTTAGAACCACACATACTAATGGATGAAATAGAAAAAGTAATTTAACAGTCTCCCAAATATAAAGCACCAGGAACTGATAGATTACCAACAGAAATAATTCAAGCAGCAGGTGAAAGCAGCACCAGATGGCTTCACAGAATATTCAATGCAGCATGGGTACAACAAACGGCCCCTACTGATTGGCAACATGCAATAGTTATACCATTGTGGAAGAACAAAGGAAGCAAATGAGAATGCGGTCAATATCGAGGCATCTCTCTTTTAAGCCATGTTGGCAAAATGTATGCCAAGATAATAGAAACAAGACTGAGACCAGTGATAGAACCACAGCTGGCAGAAGAACAGATGGGATTTAGGAGAAATAGAAGCTGCACGGATGCAATCTTCACACTAAAACAGTTAATAGAAAAGAACATTGAATATAATAAGAACTTATTTGTGGCATTCGTAGACCAGGAGAAGGCATTTGACAGAGTCGACAGACAATTATTATGGAAAATAATGGCAAGATATGGAGTTAGCGAACACCTCATCGAAGTGTGCAAAAGTTTATACAGGGATTGTAGAAGTGTAGTTATAATAAATCAGGGAACATCTCATCCTTTCACAGTGACATCTGGAGTAAGACAGGGGTGTGTCTTATCACCACTGCTGTTTATCACCTACATCGACAGTATATGCAAGAATGCCAAGCCCATGAATGAAGATCTTAGTAAGATCAACGAATTACTCTTTGCAGATGACAAGGCCTTGATAGCAGATACAGCCATGAAATTGCAACAACATCTAACATCCATGAATGAAGAATGTAAAACAAATAATATGAGAATCAACACTGAAAAGACAGAAGTAATGTCAATAGGAAAAAAAGAAGACAGATCTAAACATAGCAATAGAATACAAAGGCATTAAACAGGCATCTGAGTTTAAATATCTGGGAACTACATTTACCGAAGATGGGAAATTGGATAAAGAAATTGACACTAGATGCAGTAAAGCAAACCAAGTATTGGGACAGCTAGCCCCCCTCTTACAGCATAAGACAATCCCAATCAGCACAAAGAGACATCTTATTCAAAGCATATTTATTCCAACTCTGTGCTACCAGTGCCAGACATGGTCACTCATAACAAACCATAAAAGAAAATTAGTAACCACGGAAATGAGATGTCTGAGAAGGGCTGTAGGAGTGACCATAAGAGATAAGATCAGGAATGAGATCATAAGAGAACAAGTCGGCACAGAACCAATTCTGGATTACATACAAAGACAGCAAGTGAAATGGTTTGCCCACTTAGAGAGAATGCCTTGTGACACCATACTATACAAAGCATACATGGAAAGAGAAGAAGGACGTAGAGCACGGGGTAGACCAAGAACAATATGGAAGGATAACATCAGAGAAACTCTACAACAGCACGATGTGCCTATGGTCGAGGCAGCCAGAAGAGCTAGAAACAGAACCTTATATCTCCCTCGACACCCACAGCGGTAAAAGAGGAAGTGAAGAAGAAGAACCAGTGTAGGTGCGTGGGTTTGTGAGTTGGAGGAGGGGGGGGGTGGGGCGGGGGGCGGGGGGGGGAGGATAAACGATAGGCTGTAAAAATCAATTGGATGGACATCTTCACAATCTTTTCATTTATTTCCTTGCGTCAAGTTTTCGCCTAAAATTGCTTTTTATAGTGTGAACCAGTGTACGTGCGTGGGGGTTTACAATAGACTGTAAACATAAATTTGATTTTTTTTTTAAAAATAAGCCTTGATACGCGGATGTCCTCACAATCTCAAGCCTTGCCACGTCAGACTTCTATATAGAGATGTCTGGCGTGGTATTGAATGAGACCGCTTGTTACCATTTTTTGTGTGTGTGTGTGCCGCTCACGTTTATTCGACGTCTCTTTTGGGTGTGTGTGGGGTGTGTTTTGTATGTTGCTAATATTTTTGTAAGTCTGTTTTAAATTCGTTGCCGTTTGTGAGTGTTATTGTTGTGTTGTTTGTGAGTGCGTTCAAATTTTATTTAAAGAAACAAAAAGATGGTCGTCCGCACATTGTGAAGTTTGTCAAAATTTGACTTGTGTGCTTCTCCTGTAAGAGTGAGGAACCACTCTGTGGGATTGTTGTAGCGATAAAGCGCCGCAATGCCGTAGATAGGCACCCCGAGTGGGCCTATTAGCACGCTGGTCAAGCAGGAAGGCTTTGCCCTGGAGGCGGCTTCGTCACCGGACAAGGACATAACACTAGTACTACCTGTCCGGTGAATCCTTCCTCCAGGGTACGCGTCCAGTGGCATGTCCAGGTAAAAATAAAATTAACCTGCACTCGTGGCGACTGCAAACGAAAAACAGAGCCTAAATTTGAAACCTTGTAAAAAATAGTCAAGTACACATGTAATATTAACAAGAGTTAAATTTTATAACATGTTTAAAAAAAATAATTTAAAGGCAATTCTTACGTATTTTTTTTTTCTAGGAATTTAAAAACATTTGCTTTTCTTTAAAGTTGTTATTATAAATCTAAATAATTGCAAACTGATATTGATTTTATTAACATTATTTTTATTTTAATACTATAGTAATTGTTTTCCTTAGAACAATTACTTTCCTTTCTATTCCTTTAATTATTTACTGTCCTTTTTAGGATGAAATGTTTCGTTGTTTGAAGCCTCACCCTGGCTCTTGCCAGGGGCCGCAATGTGGCCAATTCGCTGAGCTCGGTTTCTGGGACATCTCCACGATGATCCTCATCCACATGGTGGCACATTGTGTAATCGGGTGCTTATCGCTTGTGTGATGTCCTGGTGGGGTAGAAAGTCGGTCAGACTTCCCTTTACAACATGTTTTAAACAATATGTATTCTTATTTGGACATGATATATGGCTACGAGAACACCAGTGTAACATTTTGTTGGCCGTTCTAGCTTCCCTAATTGTGATTTTCCCCCATTACGAAACCACGACGGCTCCCGTAGCACAAGTAATGATAACCTTTAGTTTCATCCGCTAAGCAGAGGCATAGACTAGACTGGTGATTCTGGTCTTTGTTCAATTCTAGGATTGATGACCATGGGATTTAAACACCGCAAGTATGAGAATCAAACAGAAGAAAATTTTAGAAGCCCATTCACATTCACAGCACATGTATTACATCTCTATGGTTACGAAAAACCATGCAATCTAGTGTAATGTGGGCGTCTGGGGGAGGGAGTGAGATTAATAATTCAATAAGTGACTTCAGATGGGGGAGGGAGTGAGGTTAGTAATGGACTGTAAAGGAAAAAAATAAAGCCTCAATCAGCCGATGTCTTCACAACCTTCAGCAAGGTTAGTTTGTTTGATTTGGTAGTTTTGCTTTCGATTGCTTGTTACATTGTGTTCGAACATTATTTGTTGAGAACAACAGACAAATGTTCATGAGCCACAGCGTGAACAACAGACAACGGAATAGCGGGCCTCACACATTGGTAATACAACTAATCATTTATATTGATCTACAAATATAACAAAAGTAAAACTGTGGTTCAACGCCTGTTTAAAAAAAAGGTATGTTCTGTGAAATTCGCACAATACTTAAAAATTATACTAGTTACATATGTTGGTAACTTTTTTAATAGGTTTTCTTAAAATAAAATAATTGTATAACAAATATTTATGAAAACACAATAATTGTAATAAAAGTTTGGTAAGATAAGAAAGTTGTCTCCCTTAGTGAAAAAAAAGGGAGAGTATTTATAGGTCCTGACTGACTGATTGACTGACTTTCTACCCCACTAGGACATCACACAAGCGATAAACACCCGATGACACAAAGTGCTGCCGTGGAGAGGTCCCAGAAACCGCTTTTAGACAATTGGCCATATTTATGGCCTGCCTTTTTTGCGGTCCCTGGCAAAAGCCAGGGTGGTGCTTCAAATAAAAAAACAATTCGTCATAAAAAGGACGCAAGGATGATTATTTATAGGTCCTTATGTGGATAATTTCAACACTAACCAATATTTCAGGTCTAAGATAGTTACAAGAAATGTTCATACAAGTCAGTGCTCCCCAACTTTTTTTTTTTTCATGTGACGCTCCTCTTGAGTATATAACAAGACCCCAAACATTAAAAAAAATGTAATCAGAAAGAGGAGGAATATGTTCTTAATCTATAATTAAATGCACGTTATTTTTAATTTTAATTAGATTTTGAACAGTGAAAGAAATAAACTAGATTGACGGCGGTTACCCTTGTTATCCTATATGATTGCTGTTGTTACAAATAATCTTGTCATCCCTTTGTGGTATGCAATTTTTCTTTATTTCAAGCTCTGACTTTTGCCAGGGGCCGCAGTATAGCCCGGCCATAAATATTTTCTAATGGATGAACGCGGTTTCTGGAATCTCTTCACGGGTGATCCTCACCCACATGGTGGCACTTTGTGTCATCTGGTGTTTATCGCTTGTGTGATGTCCTGGTGGGGTAAAAGAAGAAAGATTGATAGGGGATTGCTGTTCCTAAGACTAAACACCTCGAGGATGAGAATCAAACGGAAGCAAATCCCACAAGTCCTGTTTAAACCCTACAGAGGTTAGAGCAGCACTAAGGTCAAGAAATAAATTGCAGTTCAATGTACTTGCGTGGTTCTGTGAGTGAGTGAGCTGTAAACAAAAACAAAACAAAAGTTCGTTACTTATCTTTTACGGGACGTTGCAGAACTAATCCCAGCGTTGTTTGGCTGTTCATTTTTTTTAGACACAGTTTACGTCCAGTAGTTTGCCATTACCTCTGGACGGCCGGCTTCTCGATCCACATTCGAAACCAAAGTAAGGCGCGCGTTCGCAACGCCTAAGCAACAGACGCCAACTGTAAACATAAACTGAAATAAAGACGAAATTTTGATTAGCCAATGTATTCCTAGTCTTAGCAATTATTTGTTTTAATTTTTTGTCGAAGAGGGCCTGGTACTTTAATTTTATACGACCACATTTCGTCGGCTTAGAGATTTAGTAGGGAAATCCTATAGTAAAAGGGGGTTAGGGTTTAGTCGTAGTCGCTATCCATTTAACACTAGCTCACCACACCCCCCCCCCCCCTCCCCCACATGTTATGGTACTTCCCAAGAAATTCCTTAGGAATCCCCGGGAATTACTTATGAAATATCGAAACCGAAGAGAGAATATTAATTTATTAGAAAAAGAAAAACCCGGATCATTCTGATGGCTTCACAATTACTAGCATAGTCCGCCACAGTGTGTAGACAATGTCAACATAACACTATCACAACTGTGACACCAGACAAGCGGGCCTCACAAACGAAAGCAGCCAAATTCTTTTATATGTAGCTACAAATTCAACAATATAAAACATGTGGTTTTATGACTACTTTAAAGTAGGGGATGTTAATTGAAATTATGATAATATTGGAAAGTTATTGATCATTATTTGTAATTGAATTTTCAAAAATGTTTTTATCAAATTACTAAACATTATTGATAATATTTATAAAAACAGCATAATTATAATTCAAATTTGGTAAAATATGAAAGTTGTCTCCCCTGGCTGAAAAAAAAATCAAAACGTATTAAAATTATTTTTTAAATGTGGATAGTTTAAACATAGACTTACATTACCAGCCATATTAAATTGGGTCTACGTGGTCTCGATGCATGCTGTCCGCCTCAAGTGATATAGTTTCCAGGTTCAATTCCCGGTAAGGTCTGGGTTTTTTCACATGGACTTAGACTTCTAGTAATTACCCCTGGTCTCTGGGTAGTATCGGCTCTGTGGCTAAGTCAATGCGAACGCTTCGTAATGCCGGGTTCGATCCCAGCTGCGGGCCATGCGCCTTGCATTGGTTTCGACAGTGGTGTCAAGAAAGCCGATCGTCCAGAAAGCAATGGCAAACTACTGGACGTAAATTTGCCTTGAAAAACCACACAACAGCCACAGCCAGGGGTTGTTAGGGTTGGTTTCGTAGCGTCATGTAAAGGATACGCAACTAACCTCTGGGTAGTGGGATCGGACGCCCGTGTGCATTGTGGCGCACGTAAAAAAATCCCTTGGCAGTTGAAAAGACCAGCCTAACGGAGCTGCCCGGGCAAAATTAGGAGTTAAAAAATCTATCCAAAGTATTTCAGGATCTTCGCCGGTGTTACAGAGTCTGTGCACTGTTAGAAGTAGATCGGAGCGCTTATGGGTTACATCCGTGTGCCATGATGTTGATCCGTTGTTCAAATCTCAAACCTGAATGCAGTATATACAAGACCAACCCACGCTGGAGTTATTACGTAACCGTTTACTGGTGACCCAATATGTGTTACGTATCTATGCTTCCTGTGTCAATTATGGGCCCCACTGCTTCCTAATCTTCTTCTGCCTTTCTATCCCCCAATGGAGCATAGGCCCTCAACCAACTCACGCCAAGTTGTTCTATCCTTCGTCATTACATGGAGCTCTCCCCATATTTCTAACTTCATTCTCCGGCTCTCTTCTCCATGTGATTTTTGGCCTTCCTTTATTCCTACGCCCCTGTGGGATCCAATGCAAAGACATTCTAGTTATGATGGTCTCCTGTTTTCTCAGTGTGTGTCCTATCCAACACCAGCGTCTTTTCCTCATCTCTTGGTCCACTGGAGCCTGTTTAGTTCTCTCCCAAAGCTCTACATTTTCTATCATACCATTTAATTCCCTCTATTCTGCGCAGGCACCAGTTAATGAATGTCTGTGCCCGGATCGCTAGCGTAGTTAGCTATCCCTGACTGTGCGACCGGGTGACGAACTCCTTGTGGTCCGGGTTCACGCCCATTGGTAGGCAGAAAAGCCGCATTTCTCCCAGATTTACTGTATTCATCATGGAATTAAGGCCGAAGGGTTGCGATATCCATAATACCGAACCTAAGGGTTAACAACGCACGGCTTCTGGATACTAAAAAAAAAGTGAATGTCTGTAATTTATTAGTAATTGCCTTAGTTGTTCTCCATGTTTCCGACCCATAAAAAAGTACTGATTTGACATTAGATTAAAAAATTTTTAGTTCAGTATTTCTTTTAATTTCTTTTGACCTCCACAAATTCGCCAGTGCTATGAAAGCTCCTCTTGCCTTTTGTATTCTTATTTTGAAATCTCTATCAGTTCCTCCATCTTTATCTACATATTGCCCAAATAGCTATACGACTCCAGGTCTTAGAGTGGGGTGCCATTAAGAGAAACCATATTACTATTTGCCTGATTAATTCTCATTATCTTTTGTGATCTTTTATGGATTTTCAGGCCAAGCTGCTGTGATCTCGCATCAAGTATATTTAATTTATCTTGCATCTGATTTCGTGAATGGGACAGAAGAGAAATATCATCAGAGAAGTCCAGATCATCAAGCTGTCTTGTAGGGGTCCACTGAATTCCATTCTTGGCGACCTCCCTGTCGCACACCTGTTTTTATTTCAAATGCATCTGTTAGCTTTCCCCCACGAAGAACTCGACATTTCATGTCTTTATATGCTGCCTTTACTAAGTTAATAATTTTCTGTGGGATTTCATAGTGCCCCATCAATTTCCAGAGAGATTCCCTATCAATGCTGTCAAATGCTTTTTCATAGTCTATAAATCCAATGTGAAGTGGTGAGTTCAGTTCAATGCTTTGCTCTATTATAATACGTAATGTGGCTATCTGGTCAGTACAGGATCTGTTTGACTAAAAACGCTCCTGTTCATCTCTTAGCTTTTTATTAATATCATCTTTTAGCCTTCCCAAAATAATTCTACTTAATATTTTTTTCAGGAATTGACAGCAACATAATTCCTCCATAATTTTCACACTCTTGTAGATCACCTTTTTTGGGCAGTTTCACAAGATATCCTTCTCTCCAGGCTGCTGGTATTCCTTCGGTCTCCCAAACTTTACTGAATAATCTATGTAGCAATTCTGTTAATGTGTTTATGGCCCTAATGGCTTTTGCTGGGATACCATGTGGACCTGCCACCTTTCCTTCCTTGAGAAGATTGATAACTTTTCTAATTTCCTCTTTAGATGGTATCTCACTGTTGATATCCAGTTCCATTTCTAAAGGCTCGATATTTGGGGAAACCTCTGGACCTGGTCTATTTAGAAGCATTTCAAAATATTCAACCCATCTGTCCATTTGATCTTGTGTTAATAAGTGCCTTTCCTTGACTATTTTTGATTGATCCACTTGGCTAATTATATTTACCTACTAATTTTCTTGTGTTACTGTAAAGTTCTCTGAGGTTTCCTTTTGCTGCTGCTGTCTCCATTTCTTGTGCTAGATCATTTAGATATTTCACTTTATCTGCCCTTATATGCCTAGTAGCTTCCTTATTGGCATCTGTGTACTTATCGTGGGCTTTAGCTTTAGCAGCTCTAGTTTTGCTATTGTTTAAGTATGCCTTTTTACTTTTCCTTTCTTCAGTCAATTTAATGGGTTTCTGGTGTTATCCACGCTTTATGTTTCTTAACTTTCTTGCCAAGAACTTCTACACAAGATTCATTCCAGATTCTTTTGATCTGATCCCAGCAGACTTCAGTGCTGACATCTTCAGCTAACTGCTGCAACACCTGGTACTTATTAGAGATTTACTGAAAATTGTTCCTTAACCTTTTTATCCCTGAGATAACCTACATTATATTGGTTTCTATGATTATGAGATGTTATATATCTTTTAAGTTTCAATGCTTTCTAACAAGCATGTCATGAGGCCACTGATTGTGGGTGTTTTTTCTTTCTAGGTCAGAGTGCATCTGCCGGTGAGGCAAAAAACCAACAGTCTGCATACAAATAAGTCAGATCTGTAAAATTAATGTGCACTTAAGTTCTGGAACAAGACTTTAAAAAAAGTCCAGGAATGGATGAATAACCAGAGAAGAAGAATAGGCTACATAGGACCTGTTACCCAGCCTCAAACAGATACCAGAAATGTTCACAGAAGTAAAGGCGATCAGCATTATACTGAATTTACACTGATTTACAAATTGTTGTGTTTGCCTAGCATCATACACTCAATGTGGCTGCCTACAAAACTACATCAAGCATGACCGCAGACATACCGCTGATTCCAGAGCACTTGCAATGGGCAACAGAACAAGCAGCCACACATGTAGTAATGGAATCAGATGGTGCACACTCTGAACGGATAGAAAGCATTTGGCAGCCGCACTTAACCTCCATTACATGGATCTAACTGAATGCTACAGTGAAAGGTAATGAAGGAGCTGACAAACTTGCAAGTACTGCACAAATGAATACAGGAAGAAGCATAACAGAGGTGAGAACATCAACGCTTTATGGAGTAGAAAATAGCATCTCTGACGCTAACAAGATTCTGTCACATCGGAGTGAAGCCTGGTAAAGTAATTAGTGCCATCTTCGAAGTCAACATAGGAGACATGCAATCAACTTCTCATGGGAGAGTCAGTAAAGGTTACCCTGGAGTGGCTGTTGCTTTTGATGAGTTAGCACGCGAAGGAATGTCCAAAGTGTATTGGCATCAATGGTGACAATATATATATATATATATATATATATATATATATATATATATATATATATATATATATATATATATATACCAAGTATGACTCAATACATGCAATAAAGAGACGCTTGCCGGCCAACCAGAAGGTCTTGAGTTTGAATCAGCATCAAGTAAGATCACCTGGGTGTGAATTGTCGTGAATCAACTGTTGGACTTTCCCCTCCGTAGCATTCACTGGTCACTCCCTGCCTAATGTGATCATAACCCTACACAGGTCAGACTTTTTCTCTGGCCCAATGTTCTTCAGCATGCATACTTGTCTTATTATGTCTTCTGCTTGAGCCATCCACAATTTTCCCCTTTTCAGCCTCTGACCCTTACCTGCAGCCAAAGCTTCATACAGAGGGTGTTCCTTGTCTGCATACTCTGAGGTATGACTTAGCCTGCAGCACCTTTAGTCTATCTGCAATAGTCGGCAATGCAAGAATGTTTCAAATGCACACAATCGGGGTGTCTCTTGTACATCCCAGGAGTACCCACATAGCTTCATTCTGTATGCGCTCCAGTTTCTCTAGATATCTCTTCGAGACATTGAGTAACCCCAATCCATAACCAATCACTGAGATGATTAAGTTCTGGTAAAGTGTGAACAGCATTCTCTGCTCCCTGTCCATTGCTGCCAAAATCTTTAGTGCATTAAGATCTTTTTGAGCCTTTGTCACACCCCCCCCCCCCCATGTGATCTCTGAAAGTCAAACTTCCGTCAAAGGTGATACCCAGGTATCACAGTCTGTTGTCTCTTTTGATGTTCCTGCCATTTATTTTGAGTCTAGGAACATCGGCTCTAACAAACCTGTTGTCCAGAGAACACCACAGGATGGTTGCAAAGAAAATCAAAGAAAGCTATAACAAGTACAATCATGTTTTCCCCGTGTGAGTTCTGGGGCCCCACTGTGGGGAAAACAAGAATTGACCCACTGTCTTCTGTACAAGCATATCATAAGAGTTAACTAATTGGAAGCTTCCTTTGGAGTCGAAGTGCATCTGCCTGAGAAGTAAAAAACCTACAATCTGCATACAATTAAGTCAGATCTGTTAAATGGATGCGCATGCAAAACTCAGGTTCTGGAAAGTCTAGAGGTGGGCAAAGAACCAGAACTTTCTGCTGGAGTTTACAGATGGTGAATGCGAAGAAGAAGAAGAAAACAATTGCGTTTGCTACTTTAATTATGCACAACTTGATTATAATAGAGTCACTTTATTACTGCTATCTTCCATTTTTTTTTAAAATAATTATATGTACACACAAGTAGAAATTATCAATACAATTACAAAATAGAAAACTATTGTGTCTTATGTATGTATATTCAGAACAGAGGCCATCGATTAACAAACAGTGGAAACAGAAACCCGACCCACAAAATAAAATTTAAAAATTATGTTGAATGAGATTTCAGTAATAAAATGAGAATACGAATTATTCTTGTATGTTAAAAAAGACATTTACAGAATACTGGGATAATGGCTGTGTTAATCATCGTATTAACATCATCATTCTTACTGGCACAAAACTGCAGGGCATAGAAGACAATACTTAGTGGTGTCTTTAAACATTGTGTGCCATCTCCATTATGAAGGTTGGCTACAGTCTACACATTGCTGCTTTGGGGAAAAATGTAATGATGAGGCCTCAGTATCTTCCACGGTGCGACTCTCATACCACTGTCTTAAAACCATGGTTAAAATAAACTATCTGCCACAGAAATCTAACCCTGGTACATGAGGATCATGAAACTGTTGAACACATTCACTGTCTGATGTAGTGATATATTCACTGTATCTTGTTTGTATATATTGTATACACATTTTGGTTTCACTTGTTTTCTCATGTTAGCCTTCACGCTGTATTGGAGTCTAAGTTTCTGTATAGGAGTCTTAAGTTTATTATAAAGCTCTTTGATTTTTCATAGCGGCCTGAAATTTTTCATATAGTGTATGGCATAACCATTGTATTGTCATCAGATCGATTTTCAGCCTTTGAATCGCTCGAGTTACAATCAAGCACTATATCTTATTGCCTTATCAGGGCATATCAGAACCATCCAACAGAATGGCCAGTTCAAAGAAGTTGGCGAAATGGTACTCATTCTATGAGCCAATAACAGACAACAAAGACATGTTATGTTTCTACATTGTATGTTTAGTGAGCGACTTTCCAACAGGAAAGCACCGTCACAACTGTGATTCAGAAGTTCAAACCGTCGAGATAGCAGCAGAGAAACTACTAAATACTGGCTATATTTCACAACCAGTGATATTCCTGACAGATGCAACTGTGGTGCTTCAGGTACTATAGTCTGGAAAATTACCTAGTATATGAACTAGGCAACCAGTGTAAGATAGCTATGCAATGGATACCGTCCAATTGTAGAGTTCCCGGAAATGAAAGAGCTGATAAACTAGCTAAAAAAGGTGCAACTGAAGAACAACCTGGCATATCAGTCTCTTATCAACAGAAGAAGAGAATAATCAAATCCATCAGAAAGCCACTAAAAACTGGCACAAGACGATAACCATATTTAGGTCAGACCAGAGCAAGTCATTATTCTACGCCTTAGAACAGGGTCCAATCGACTTTGCAGCCACATGTACACACAATTTAAGATTGGCAAATCAGCCATGTGCACATGTATACTGGCACCTGAGGCAACAGATCACTCTGACAACATATTTGTGCCCTGCAAGGATTATATATTTAGCCCCTCTGGAAGTAGTATAACCACGAGTATGGTATTGCCATTCGTAACTCCCTCAAACATAAGCCAGGACTTTGTGGGATTGAAAAAAATTAGCCCCCTATTACTGTATGCTTGTTAGAGGGGGGCAGAGGGTCTATTCCTTTTCTTCCCTCTTCCAAAAATGGGGCCCTGCAATCCACAGGGGGAGGACATCAACATACTGAATCTGATACCCACAATTGTTGAAAGGGTCACTCTCTATGTTTTCTTCTTCTTCTGCTGCTGCCTTTTTTCTCCCAATGGAGTTTAGGCACTTAACCAGTTTAGGTCATCACAACCATCATGTGCTCTACCGATGATACACCGCCAGTGTTTAAAGGCTGTTTTCATCTACAAGTGACAAAGGTCGCAATCAGAAAATTTATCAGCATCTTGAAACACAGGCCTTACAAACTCGAGTGGATCAGTCATAGTAATGATGGTTTGGACAAGAATGCAGAATGGGAGAGAATTAGCCACTATGGCTGGAATTGAACAAAACCAAAAAGAAAACTGCTGATAGAAAAGTCTGGTGATCTTTCTGGCAAACCTCTACACCCCACAAGGTTGAAGAGGAGCGACTAAGTAAATAAATGAGTAAGTACTTTACATCTACACAGAATTGTCTTTGCACCCCCTGTGTGGGTTCCGGGGCTCCATTGTGGGGAAAACAAGCATGTTGTTGGAGTCGACTAATTGGGGGACATCTGCATCTGCCTGATTGGCAAGAAACCAACAGTCTGCATACAAATAAGCCAGACGTGGTAAATGAATTTATGAATTTACATGTAACACTCAGTTTTCTTGATCAAGGCTAAAGTCCAGAGGTGGATGAACAACCAGAACTTTCTGCATGAGTTTACAGCCGGTGAAGATGAAGAAGTCCAAGCACTCCTCAGGTCCCTGGCAACCTCATAGGTCAAGAGGATGGATAATTGTTTAAAGTGCATCACCGAAACACATCAAACTCATTTTATGATAATACACTAACTAGACATATCAGCTGCATTTTCTAACAATTTAACAACCAGATATATGACATTAAAGTATTCCATAAAAATTATTCAACCATACACCGTACAATCTGTCTTCCTTAAAAGTGCACTAACCAGGAACATCACCACAATTTTCTATAAAAGTGCACCAATCATACATCAAATTAAATTCACTTCACTCATTTCATTAACCATAAACTACAATTGCCCATGAAAGTGCACAAACCAAACATCAAATTCATTTTCACATAAAAGTGCACTAACCATAATACATCAAATTGATTTTCACATAAAAGTACACCAACCATACATCAAATTCATTTTCACATAAAAGTACATTAACCATATATCAAATTCATTTTTACATAAAAGTGCACCAAAAATATATCAAATTCTTTTCACATACAAGTGCACCAACCATAATACATCAAATTCATTTTCACATAAAAGTGCACACACCATACATCAAATTCACTTTCACATAAAAGTGCACCAACCATACATCAAATTCACTTTCCCATAAAAGTGCACCAACCATACATCAAATTTATTTTCACATAAAAGTGCACCAACCATAATACATCAAATTCATTTTCACATAAAAGTGCACCAACCATACATCAAATTCCTTTTCACATAAAAGTGCACCAACCATAATATATCAAATTCATTTTCACATAAAAGTGCACCAACCATAATACATCAAATTCATTTTCACATAAAAGTGCACCAACCATAATACCATACCATACAAAGCATACATGGAAAGAGAAGAAGGACGTAGAGCACGGGGTAGACCAAGAACAAGATGGAAGGATAACATCAGAGAAACTCTACAACAGCACGATGTGCCTATGGTGGAGGCAGCCAGAAGAGCTAGAAACAGAACCTTATATTTCCCTCGACACCCACAGCGGTAAAAGAGGAAGTGAAGAAGAAGAAGAAGAAGACCATAATACATCAAATTCATTTCACATAAAAGTGCACCAACCATACATAAAATTCACATTCCCATAAAAGTGCACCAACCATATATCACATACATGTGCCCATAAAAGTGCACCAACCATGAAATCCAGTCCACCAGCTTTGCCTTTTCTCCTCAACATTCGCTCCAGGATTTCTCTGGAATGTCCTCAATCCCTCTATTTCCCATCTCAGTGCCTGTGTAGTGATTCTCTGTTCGTCTCCTGTGATGTGTTTCAATGTAGCGCCATCTTCTCTGTCTTATAAAAGGTGATACTAACGGTTGCCCAGACAGTTCTCTTATTTCTTTACTCATTCAAACATGTGGTTGTTTTGTTATGATTTTTGCTTACTCCACGGAACCACTTTTTACACTAGCACACCCTTTTGCCTATGTATTGCCACGACTCTAAGGGAAAGCAACAACAAAAAAAAGCAGTAACACTAACCCTTTAAACATGTCCTAAAAGACAGCTAATGGTTAGGTTCGTCTTGACATAGGTTACCCCAATTATAAAATTAATTTTAAAAAAAAAAAAAACTTTGGCCGCAACAAACTATGAACAAGTCTACAGTGGCAAGAGTTGGCAGAGGGCCCATGCTCCATCTGGATATAGAAGACATAAAAAGAGGCACACTCTTTATATCATCTTTCATTCTGACCTATACAAGCTAAAAGTCAAGAGGATCAATGTCACTACACTGGGTTTTATCTCATACATCTTGGTCCCTCTCGGCCAAGCTGGGCTAGCTGCCTGCCAAGAGTATCACATAAAGCACGAATTCTGCAGCTCCAGGGAGAATCCCCAGGGATCACTGTAAAAATTGCACTTGTGAACTGAATAACACAGCCAGGAAATAAAACCAAGATGTTCAGAGCGAGAGGCAAACGGCTTGACCCCTTTACCACTGAGACCCCCGTCATTTCTGACTCATATGTTTTCTGTTTCATAGGAAACAGGAACATACGAAAACACAAGCAATACTAGAGACATGTGGTCCAAATAATTAAACACTTGTGGTATATTTACAATTTAATGTACAAAAACATTTCATTTCAGATGTTTTCTACCTTTGTCGTTCCACAACCATAGAGAACAGAAAACTTAGCTATGTACATCAAAGTATAAGAAAACAATTCACAGGTACTGGCCAGCACTCAAAGAAGTACAAGTCATACATATCAGAGAAAAGGTGAGAGAAAGGTTCAGATGCAAAATGACAGTGATTAGTGACAACTATATAGTATCCACATGGGTTTCAGGGCCCCAATTGTTAAGAACAAAGAATAGACCTCTAAAAATAGACAGGGCAGGTGATAGTTAATTTAGTAAAGAGAGGGTAATAGTTTAGAATAGCACAAAACGGGTAATAGTTAATATAGTAAAGAGAAAGCGATAGTTTTAAAAAGCACAGAGCGGGTAATAGTTAATATAATAAAGAGAAAGAGATAGTTAAAAATAGCACAGAGCAGGTAATAGTTAATATAGCAATATAGTAAAGAGAGGACGATAGTTAAAAATAGCACAGAGCGGGTAATAGTTAATATAGTAAAGAGAAGGCAATAGTTAAAAATAGCACAGAGCGTAAGATAGTTAAAATACCACACAGAGAAAGTTTGTAATAATTTTAAAATTGTAGAGAGTGGAAACTGATGATTTGTTAAAATTGTATAGAGCGGAAGTTGGCAGATAGTGAGAAAAGTAAAATGGAAGCTGGTGATCGTTAAAACAGAACAGAGAAGAGGTTAGTGATAAAATTTCACAAAGCTGATGACAGAATGGAACAGAACCAAAGCGGGTGGACAGTTGATATACTACAGAGCAGAAGTTAATGATAGTTAAAATATCACAGAGTGAAAGTTTATGAAAACAGCAAATAGAAAGTTACGCTGGTTTGAAAATCGTCACAGGAGCAAATGTCATGAAAATGCAACAACTGAAGTCTCATTTACACAATGGTGCTTAAATAGATCGGAACATCCTTTTACAGTGGACACGACAGGCAGAACAGGGACTGAGTTCAGCAAAGCTACAGTTGGCACAATCATCTCCAGAATGTACAGCATGTGTGCCAGTGAGCACCTTCTGTCTGCTGAGTCCCTGTTGGTCAAACTATGTGTGCTATTTTATGTAAACGTTTATTTGCATCTAAATTTCCTCTATGCTACTTCTAAAATTTCAGAAATGAACAGGTGGAGAACCTCTGAGGTCATAGAAACAGTATATAACGAATAGAATAGAATTGAATTGAATAGAATTCATAGAAAAAGTAGAGAAACAGAAGGACATACATGTCTTGTGTGTCCTCTTTTCTTCCTCCTTCCCCAGCTGTAATCGATCAGTCAGAATGTATCAGCTTGAGAGTTTAGGAGAGGTTACCGCAATCTACGCAACTAGCAAAAGACTGGAAACTATACCTAACTACTCAGTGTGCTGTCAGTAATCACGTCTGTCTACAGCTCTCTCTCATACACTGTCAGTCATTTCT
Source organism: Candidula unifasciata (assembly GCA_905116865.2). Taxonomy (NCBI): domain Eukaryota; kingdom Metazoa; phylum Mollusca; class Gastropoda; order Stylommatophora; family Geomitridae; genus Candidula; species Candidula unifasciata. The sequence goes on along the minus strand of CAJHNH020001591.1, from coordinate 795,960 downwards.
AATATTAATGATATTCGACACTACAATGCCAAACTATGCGATCTGGTATTTAAAAGTTTCTTATCAAAACATGAGCTAGGGTGTACATCATTTATATATTATATTGTGGAGAAAAATAAGATCTTGCAGTCTATACTATAGAAAGAAAATAAGTGCTTGTAATCTTGTACTTCTATCCTAGGAGTAGACTAAAAATGATACATTGTAATCCTGTACTTCTTTCCCAGTATTTGACAAATAATCTTGTACTTCTATCCTAGGATTAGATTAAAAAAGACCTTAAAATGCTGCAATACTATCCTAAAATAAAACATAAAAAGATATTGTAATCTTCTATCATAGGATTTGACAGAAATAAAGTCTCATTGCCTTGTATATCAGGTAACAAATACACTGTCCAGTTAGACATTTAGACAGACATATTAATATAATGGCACAGTGGTAGCATTTAAAAAAAATCTTCATTTATATACAATGAACAGAGCATTTCATGCATCGAAAACGACCACATGACCATTGAACACGACTCTTGAGTTAATTGCTTTTCCATCGTGAGGTTGGTATCGTCGCAGAAGTTTTCTGGATTTGACAAACAGAGTACCTGGCCATATGTAGGCGAGGCTAAGGCGGGGCTCGGGTCTGGTGCAGGCCAGCAGCAAACCAAACACCTTGGGAGAACAAAGTAAAGTAAGTAAAGGATCTTTTTTAACACCAGTGAAGAACAAAGTAAAGTAAGTAAAGGATCTTTTTAACTCCGGGGAGAACAAAGTAAAGTAAGTAAAGGATCTTTTTAACACCGGGGAGAACAAAATAAAGTAAGTAAAGGATCTTTTTTAACACCCGGGAAGAACAAAGTAAAGGATCTTTTCACACACCTGCCATTGCTTGGGACTGAAAATGTTAAATGGGCAGAGCACACTGTGTTGTGATTTACAAGCTAGGCTGCGATATCTGCACCTTCTGACTCAACAATCTTAGTTTAGCAAAATCAGAATAAGTCGACCTTTACAATATGCTGCAGTTGCTAGGGTTATTTTGCTATCAACATCTATTACACTTCTTCCATCTAACAACACAATGTCATCCAACAGCTGTTGCAGACCCTGTGTGTTAGCAGCTGTCACTAGTGTGTCATCTGCATAACATAAACTGTTTACATTATAACCTCTAGCTCATGTTCCTGGTCTATTGTTAACCACCTTTACTATTGTCTGGCTAAACAGAGAGAAGCAAACTGGTGAAAAAACATATCCTTGTCTGATTCAATATGTTATCTGTTAAGTCTTTTAAACTTTGTTTCACACTATAATTTCTGTTTGCACTGAATATTTGGCAAAATTTATTCTGAGATCTTTTCCATCAATTTTAAATCTTCTAATGAATTCATCAATCAATCAGACACGAGAGAGTTTTCTGCCGTATGTACTAGACATACAAGACTGGGAAATCAGAACTTTGTCAAAGTGGACAGCTGTCAAAAAGTAGAGAACATGTGCTTCAGACATGCTCTCTTTATGCAAGATGCTAGGTATGGCTAGTTGGCCTTCTGGTAGAGACCAAGCCGTATGGAACGGTGGAGGACAGGTGTTATACCACCAGGTATGGCTAGTTGGCCTTCTGGTAGAGACCAAGCCGTATGGAAGGATGGAGGACAGGTGTTACACCACCAGGTATGGCCAGTTAGCCTTCCAGGTGAGACCAAGCTGTATGGAACGGTGGAAATCAGGCGTTACACCACCAGGTATGGCCTGTTGGCCTTTCGGATGAGACCAAGCCGTATGGAAGGGTGGAGGACAGGCGTTACACCACCAGGTATGGCCAGTTGGCCTTCCGGTAGAGACCAAGCTGTATGGAATGGTGCAGGACAGGCGTTACACCACCAGGTATGGCCAGTTGGCCTTTCGGTAGAGACCAAGCTGTATGGAATGGTGCAGGACAGGCGTTACACCACCAGGTATGGCCAGTTGGCCTTCCGGTAGAGACCAAGCTGTATGGAACGGTGGAAATCAGGCGTTACACCACCAGGTATGGCCTGTTGGCCTTCCGGATGAGACCAAGCCGTATGGAACGGTGGAGGACAGGCGTTACACCACCAGGTATGGCCAGTTGGCCTTCCGGTAGAGACCAAGCCGTATGGAACGGTGGAGGACAGGCGTTACACCACCAGGTATGGCCAGTTGGCCTTCCGGTAGAGACCAAGCTGTATGGAATGGTGCAGGACAGACGTTACACCACCAGGTATGGCCAGTTGGTCTTCCGGTAGAGACCAAGCTGTATGGAATGCTGGAGGACAGGCGTTACACCACCAGGTATGGCCAGTTGGCCTTCCGGTAGAGACCAAGCCGTATGGAAGGGTGGAGGACAGGCGTTACACCACCAGGTATGGCCAGTTGGCCTTCTGGTAGAGACCAAGCCGTATGTAATGATGGAGGACAGGCATTACACCACAGCTCTAGTAGAGGCTCATGGCCCTCTCATCTGAAAACCTACTGGCAGGGAGAACAGATGTGCCCTCTCCACAATGAAAGTTGACTGCAATGGATCTCCATTACTGGATCTTATCCTGGTTTGCACACTCTAAGACTGCTAAGATACAACCATCTCTTTATAATATCCTCCCGCTTGTATCAATGTCTACCATTCGCTCGCTTGCATTCAACTTTTCCCTTTAATATATATGTTTTAGTTGCTTTTAAAATTTCTGAAGTATTTTATTTGTATCTTTTTTGGTGTGTGTGACCTCCAGCAATTCTCTTTTTATTCTTCAGAACCTCTATGTCTGACTGTGGCTTTCTTCAGGAAATGTGAGCTGTATATCCACAGACTTGTACTCCTCAACAAAATGTAGAGACATAAGACCTTACAGTTGTAGAGACATAAGACCTTACAGTTGTAGAGACATAAGACCTTACAGTTGTAGAGACATAAGACCTTACAGTTGTAGAGACATAAGACCTTACAGTTGTAGAGACATAAGACCTTACAGTTGTAGAGACATAAGACCTTACAGTTGTAGAGACATAAGACCTTACAGTTGTAGAGACATAAGACCTTACAGTTGTAGAGACATAAGACCTTACAGTTGTAGAGACATAAGACCTTACAGTTGTAGAGACATAAGACCTTACAGTTGTAGAGACATAAGACCTTACAGTTGTAGAGAGACATAAGACCTTACAGTTGTAGAGACATAAGACCTTACAGTTGTAGAGACATAAGACCTTACAGTTGTAGAGACATAAGACCTTACAGTTGTAGAGACATAAGACCTTACAGTTGTAGAGACATAAGACCTTACAGTTGTAGAGACATAAGACCTTACAGTTGTAGAGACATAAGACCTTACAGTTGTAGAGACATAAGACCTTACAGTTGTAGAGACATAAGACCTTAAAGTTGTAGAGACATAAGACCTTACAGTTGTAGAGACATAAGACCTTACAGTTGTAGAGACATAAGACCTTACAGTTGTAGAGACATAAGACCTTACAGTTGTAGAGACATAAGACCTTACAGTTGTAGAGACATAAGACCTTACAGTTGTAGAGACATAAGACCTTACAGTTGTAGAGACATAAGACCTTACAGTTGTAGAGACATAAGACCTTACAGTTGTAGAGACATAAGACCTTACAGTTGTAGAGACATAAGACCTTACAGTTGTAGAGACATAAGACCTTACAGTTGTAGAGACATAAGACCTTACAGTTGTAGAGACATAAGACCTTACAGTCCCTGTGTGGGTTCTGGGGTCCCACCGTGGGTGGTGGGAGGGGGGAGGAGAACATACTCGCTGCGTCCCTAACAAGCAAGTGGAAAGAGTCGACTAACTAGGGGTTTTCTTCAAAGCCGGAGTGCATCTGCCTGAGAGACAAGAAACCAACAGTCTGCATGCAAATAAGCAAGATCATTTAAACGGATGTGAACACAAAACTGAAGTTCTAGAACAAGACTAAAATCCAGAAGTGGACAAACAACCAGAACTTTCATCCTGAAATGAACAGCCGGTGAACGCGGAGAAGAAGAAGACAGTGTAGCCTAGTTGGGTGTCATCTAAAATAGGTATCATAAATTTCCCCAAGGACAAAGAAGTCAAAGCAGTCGGCATCATGGAAAAACAACTAGCCTATTTAAATATGAGTCTAGAATCACATGTCTGAAAGGGCTACTAGTGTGAAAGGGTTATTTACCTGTTCACTTTTGACAGACTATTTTGTACATAATAAATCTATAAGTAAAGGACCCCTTTCCTCACCCTTGGGTGTACTAGGTAAACCCACTCAGTGGGTAATGTGGTTAAGAATAACCCGGCAACCTTTACTTGCCAGGACTTTACGTGGTACTCAATTTAGGCCAGGTCAACCTGGCAGCCAGGTCACTGTTGGCGAAAAAAATCCTCTGGCTCAATGCAGACTTATTATTTCAGACTTTCCGTCGTTTTCAGGATGAAATTTTTCGTTATTTGAAGCCCTACTCTGGCTCTTGCCCGGGGGCCGCAATATAGCCTGGCCATAAATATGGCCTAAAGGCTGAACGCGGTTTCTGGGGCCTCTCCACGGGTGATCCTCCCCCACATAGTTGCACTTTGTGTCATTGGGTGTTTATCACTTGTGTGATGTCCTGGTGGGGTAGAAAGTCAGTCAGTCAGTGCAGACTGGAATCCAGGAAACTTTGGGCCCTCAGGTAATCATCTAGCCACTACGCCTGCCTTATAAATCTATATCATAAATCAAATTGGGGTTCAAACTCCGTTTAAAATTACCTGCAAATATGGACAAGAAATATAAGCAGCCAAACTGCTAACGGCAGATGAGTCACGTGTTCCAAGAAAGTTCCCGCTCTCGTGTCACCGCCATGTTGCACCTGCACATGCTCCAGAGCCATGTGGTTGAACTGGTCGTTAATCTCAAAAACATAATAGGCAAACGCAAACGATAATCCAAGAAAGATGGTTAACAAAAGCCAAGCCAGACGCTGGCGAAATTTCATTTTCTGGTCAGTCAAAGAGCCATCGGCTGAATAAATGTGTTGCTGTCACAAAAAGCTGTGCATATTTGGCTTGATATCTGTGCTGAGGTGTTTATCTGGCAAGAGAACAAAAGTTTAACATAAAATGGTTGGCTATGAATACTATGGACGACAGTGTTTTAGATATTTAGTTTGACGGCAATGATGTACATGTGGTTTTTATCTTAACTCTCTCTTTTACCGCTTTGGATATCGAGGGAGACAGTTGCACCAACACAAAGAAAAACACTGTGATGGAGGGAGTATGGCTAAACTCTAGTTTACAGCTTAATAATAATAATGTGCTGAATGGCAAATGAATATATTTCAAATAATATGAAATATATAAACAAATACTTTGAAAGAGAATATATAAATAGCTTATGGCTAAAGGAGGTCACATAGTCACTTTATAAAATTGGACAGGGAATGTCAGCGCCCCCCCCCCCCCCCCCATTTTCACAGCGGAAAGATGATGCAAACAGAACAAGTAAATAATCAATCTGATCCAAATGCAATCGGGAAATCATTTATAGCTAGCATCAAAAACAAAAATGTGGGGGCAATTAGAGATATTTAAAAATTATTGTGAAATGCAAGAGAAGTATAGTATTCATCATCATCATATCGCTGTAAAATCAGTGGAAGTTCAAAAAAAATTAATTAATTAAACCTAAAAAACAAATTATGAACATTTTACTCTAAAATTAAATTAGTATAGCATTTGCCTATTCGGTTGAATATATTGACATCCTAAAAGATTTGAACATTAAAAAAAATATACCTGTGTGGGTTCCGGGGCCCTATTATAGGGAGCAAAAAGAAATAGACCTACTGACTAGCCAAAAGCATGTCGTAAGAGTCGACAAATTGGGAGCTTCCCTTGAAGTCGGAGTGTAGCTGCCTGAGAGGCAAGGAACCAACAGTCTGCATACAAATTAGTCAGATCTGTCAAACGGATGCACAATCAATACTCAGGTTCTGGAATAGGAGGACTGCGGTCCAGAAGTGGATGAACAACCAGAACTTTCCGCCGGAGTTTACAGCTGGTGAACACGAAGAAGAAGAAAAAAACATTGGCTGGTAATGGTAAACTGCATCTTGTCTTGGAAAGTGAAATACTTTGAGCATATCAAGCATCATGACGACATGGTGGACTGGAAAGTAGACAAGTGGTGAAGGGTATGGCGGGAGGTAAGAGGGGCATGGTGTGAGGTAAGAGGGGCATGGTGGGAGTTAAGAGGGGCATGGTGTGAGGTAAGAGGGGCATGGCGGGAGGTAAGAGGGGCATGGCGGGAGGTAAGAGGGGCATGGCGGGAGGTAAGAGGGGCATGGGCGTACCAGCATGAAGAAGTGCATAGTATATATGAGGTAGGAGAGCTGGCAAGGGACTGAGTTTCAGTTTCTTTCTGATGGGCTGTGAGTAAAGACACATTTATTTAAACAGCCTGTCCGGCTTTTAGTGTCACATTTTTAAAATGATTTTTAAAATTTAACTATATATATTTAAGATCAAATTAGAATGACTAAGAATGTAGCACTTGGTTCATGTATTGACTACTGTGTTGACTCAGGCCCGATAAACTGTAACTGGAAATTTCTCGACTTCTGGTGTTGTTAGTTCATTTAAAGTCTAAATCACAAAAATTCTTTTTAAACTTCAGTACTTTCGTCTTTTTATCTCTTTGGACTAATTTTCCCTGCAAGTTTGGAGAAAATCTGTTGTTATTGTTTCCTTAACAGTGTTAAATGTGGAGTCGCGTGCTAAAAAAACCTAGCATATTAACGATCATGTGTTTGGTGAGATGGCCTCTGCTAGCTAGTCCAGTCACAGTCGGTGCTCTGGGTCTAAGTGTTAGCTGCTTTCTCCATAAAACTGCTTATTATTTACTCCAAATTTAACTGTACAAAATAACACAAATTTTTGTTCACGAAAATAGCTTCTGGGTGACTCTTATGCTTTCTTACTTCACGTAAGCATAAGCCACGATGCGCATATTAAAACGAACACACTTGAGACATGGCAAGTTGTTTTTTTTGGCTTGACTTTTGTGTTGTCTTCAGTGTTGCCACTTTCCTTTTTACAAAAAACATCCAGAACCCAGTCAAATAATATCTAAAAACATTTAAACTTGCGTGGAAAACATCTAGAAATAACATCCAAATGGAAAGAGTCACAAATTACATAGCAATTGATATGACTTACCCTATAGAATCCTGTCCTCATCTTTACTGATTCCTGCCTTACAAGACCCACAGGATAAACTTAGCTTGGATGATAAAGTTGAAGCTTCAGATCCAAAATGACTCTGGTATGCTTAAGCTGTTCCAATTTGTTTTAATACACAGTCAGGAAGCAGATAAGTGGAACAGCATTTCCTACTCTCAACAGACCGAATTTTATTGTCAAGACAGCATTTAAGAGATCAAATTTCTCATATTTCTCAGGTTTGATTTGATATAATTCATAGCACTGAAAACTCTTTCTACGTCAGCATTTGAGTGGTGTAGTATCATGGCCGACATGGCACATTTAAAGAGCTTACAGAATGGACTGTTTAATGGGGCATCTTTAAATTGTCTCACTTCACTCCAAAAAGCTTCAGTTTCTGTTTTGTTTGTTCATTGAACTGAGTTTATTTTGGTTTACTGATATTCTGCTTGCAGAGAATCAGTAGCCCCTAAAAATGTCATAACTTTGCAATATTTCTGTTGTCCTTTACTGGCTGAAGTATGTTGCTCACAGTAAAGAGTGAACTGTTTTTTAATACATCTAGATTTTCAGGAAGCCTCTACGGTTGAAGCAAAGTTAGTATGATTTATGCGGCTTTTATTTAATCAGACCCCGGGCTGCCAAATATTTGAGCGTTGACCCCAGTGAGACTTTAAAGTTTAAGTAATCGCAATTGTCACAATGTACGTGCCAGACCAAAACAAAACTATTGTAGTAAATATTCTACACAGTAATTATTAAACTGACACTGAAAGAAGAAAAAAAGTCTATAAAATATCTGACTCAAAAAAAAAAATAACGTCTAGAAAAACATTTACTATCTAAACATAAAAAACATCATCTAAATGCAAAAGAAAACATCTAAATCCGAATGTATAACATCCAAAGTAGCAACACTGCTCTGCAGGGAGCTAGCTAGTTTACACGCGAATTGTGTTTCTAAATTTCTTCGTGAATGGCCTCTGCTACTTCTCTTTCTTCTTCTCCTCCTTTTTCTTCTTCTTTTAAAAAGGCAGTTTGTACGTTATATTGCGGATAAGAATTAAGCTGCAATCTCTTCATCCTTCTTGGCGTTCACCAGCTGAAACTCTCTGCCTGAGAGGCGAGGAATCAACATGTAAAACGGATGTGCACGCAAAACGCCAGTTCTGAAACCAGGCCAAAGACCAGAAGTGGACGAACAATGGGAACTTTCAGCCGGAGTTTACAGCCGGTGAACATGCAGAAGACTGCTTTAGCTGCTGCCATGAAATTAATAATCCACGATAACTAAAAGTGAGCAAGGGAATGGTAGAATTGTTGAAATTATCATGATGAGGGATCGATGTCACTGCGCTCAGACCAGACTCATAAGTTTGACTCTTCCAGCAGATGCTAGTTCTACAGCAAGCTCTTAACTTCTGGAGCGAGCGTAACTAGGAAACTAACGTATGCTATAATCATGCAGTGGATCCTTTGCAGAACGTCGCTCTCACCGCCGTCTTATCTTCTCTTCTTCTTCTGCCTTTCTAGTCACCAATGGAGCATAGGCCCTCAACCAATGCACACCAAGTCGTTGTATCTTTCGCTATTGCATGCAGCTGTTCTCATGTCCTCTCCATCTTTTTAACTTCACTCTCCTGCTCCCTTTTCCGCGTGTGTGTGTGTATTTTTTTTTGGGGGGGGGGGAGGAGGGGGTCTTTCTTTATTTCTTATTCTGCGTTGAGTTGGTTCAAGAACCGACATCACAGACAAGGGGTATTCCCGTAAGCGCTCCGTCCCCATCTTGAGCAGACAGTGAAGAATTCCAGTACTAATGGTGCCAATAGCATTCTGATTAAACGTCCGTTTTGCCTTTCCTCTGAGCCTCAAGCATCTGCCAGAACCCATTGTCACTCCCCGCTGCAATAATCTCACCAGACTGTAGTGATATATCTGCTCCTCTGAACTGTACACGCTCTCCCACAAGGCACTAACCACGTGTGCCTTATCGTGCATCAGTATTCCACCAAGTTGTGCAGAGCTAGCCAATATGTCCGCATGTTCATTCCCCAACACACTGGTGTGTCCCGGAGAATGCTATTATTCCTTCTAATACGCCGTTGTACTTGATAATATAACCAAACTTTACCAAATTATGTCACGTTCCGAGACAAGATTTCTTGAACTTCCGGTATGGCGGCGCTAGCAACCATAATTATTTCAAGGCAACCACTTTGCGGTTTTCATCGCTTACATCAAATCTTTTACAAGTTCAAAGACATGTCGGCAATGTTTTCCACCTCTGGATACTCGAGGATATCAGGTTTTATTACTTGTTGCCTCGTTGGTTACACTGGCTGTGGTTAGAAAACAACAGGCGTCCTTGGTATACCATACCAAACAGGGTGTATACCTAATACCAAGTATACGTATAACTCTAACAGGAGATATACCAACTGATGTATGGAAAATGCGACATTTTACAGCCGGTGAAAGTGGAAAAAAAAAAAGAAGAATCTTTGGCTCTTCACCTCTTTCAAATATCTGGTTTACTCATGTTGAGGATACGATAATACGGTACTTCCGGTATGGCGGCGCTAGCAACCATGATTCAATCAATCAATCAGGTGCCGTCTCCACAATGAAGGTTGGCTGCAATGGATCTGCAACAAGCCCTGTCTCTTGCCCTTGATGTACACTCACTCATACTGCTGTTCGTCCATCTCCTGATGTTATCCTCCCACTTGTAACGCTGTCTGCCTTTTGCACGCCTACATTGAACCTTTCCCTCTAGGATGATCTTTACAATACTGTTATGTCTTTTAATGTGACCATGATTATTTCAAGGCAAAAACTTTGCGTACTGAATCGGTTTTCATCGCTTAAATCAAACCTTTTATCAGTTCAAACACATAACGGCAATGTTTTCCACCGCTGGATACTCGAGGATATCAGGTTTCTTTACTAGTTGCCTCGTTGGTTACACTGGCTGTGGTAGAAACAGCAGGCGAGCTAGAGTTTGTTGCTATCCTTGTACGTATACCAAACAGGTTTTATACCAAGTATACGTATAATACGTATAAGTATACTCACAATCTATGGTTTCCAAGATAAATATGTCAATATTATAAAGGCCTTCTACACCGATTCCCGCTGCCTTGTTAGAACGGAATCTGGTAACTCTGATTGGTTCCCAGTAGAAAGAGGCGTGAAACAAGGATGTGTCTTGTCACCGATGCTTTTCGGAAAAACACTCGATTGGGTCATGCGCAAATGCACACAGGACACACATCTAGGCATCAAATGGGTCGACAAAGTTCTCGAAGATCTTGACTTTGCTGACGACCTAGCACTCCTGAGCACAACACATCTAGAAGCTCAGGAAAAAATGGACCGCCTCCAGAATATTTCAAGCCAAATCGGCCTTCAGGTCAACGCAGCCAAAACGAAAATCATCGATCTTACCAACGAGTCGAAAGACATCAAACTAAAGGATATTGTTCTTGAAAAAATCACCAGCTTCACATACTTAGGGAGCAAGATAACCTCTACGGGAGATACAACATCAGAAATAACGACTCGAATCGCGTTAGCATCAAGTGCCTTTAACAAACTGTCAAACATTTGGAAGTCAAGATCACTCAGCAACAACACGAAACTTAAGGTCTTCAATTCCTGTGTGATCCCAGTGCTAACTTATGGTTGTGAGAGTTGGAAATCATCAGTATCAATCGATAAGAAACTAGTCGCTTTCGAGAATAGATGCCTCCGAAAGCTATTGAATGTTCACTGGTCGGACTTTAGGTCCAATACATCTATAAGACAGGAAACAAAACAAAAATATGTGTCTGATTTTATTAGAATGCGTCGCTGGAATTACATCGGTCACGTACTCAGAATGGACATACAGAGACTTCCCCACCAAGCCTTCATATGGTCACCAGAGGGTAAAAGAAAACAGGGAAAAGAAACTCTCCGTAGAACCATCACAAGGGAGAGCTCAACCATAGGTCTCAGTCGCACTCAAGACCTACATCAAGTGGCAAAGAACCGACAGACGTGGAAAGCTATGACCTCTGCCCTATGCGCCGTCTTTGGCACAAGAGGAATACAATAACTAACTAACTAATACGTATAACTAACAGGATATATACCAAGTGATGTATGGAAAATGTGAACCTTTAAGACAAGATTTTACTAGAATATCTCTTTGTTAAATTATAATTATACGAGCAATCTTTATGTTTCATTTAAAGGAGAATGTTGGTTTTGACTGTCCTCTTGGCAGTGTGCTACCTTGTAAACAAAGAGCTACCGTGTGCAAGAGGAGAAAAATTGCACAGATCAGAAGATGGGTTAGTGGATTGTCTGATGTGCGAAAGTGGAACCTATATGCCAGAAAATGAACATACTTATCAAAGATGCTTGAACTGTACACAGATAGAAATCCCAGCGGTAGAAGTCCTCGTTGTAGCCTGTAACAGGTTTCATGACGCCGTGATACTCTGCAAAAAAGGACATTGCAGGTACATAGGGCAGGCACACGATGAGAGCGATAGGTGTGTACAATGTTCACAGTGTCCGTTTCCCGTACATGAATGAGGGTGTCAGAGTACAATAATACTGTTTGCTGCGATCCAGCTATAGAAACAGATACAGCTAAAGATGGTGAGGTTTTATGCAAGAAGGAGTCAGTTCTGTGTGGACCTGGGCAGTTCTTGAGGACATCCACTGATGAGTGTTCCCCTTGTCCAGTCTGACTACTACCAAGTGAACAAAAAGTGTTTACAGTGTGAACAACTATCTGAGAATACGGTCATACACGCGATCATCACTAGACCCTGCACTAGAGCTGCCCTTACTTTGTTTGGCTGTGAGGATGGCTACTTCAGGGATCCCACACAATAATCTTTGCAGACAGAAGTTTCCTGTACACGTTGTCGGAACTGTGACAGGAGTCTGGTAGACTGTGGCATGTTTCACGAAGTTGTTTGTGTTGACCAGGATTCAAATACCACTGCTGCTCCTCCAAACCTCACACAGTCAATAGAAACATTCGAAATAGATACGATCAAACATCTTGTAGCCTCACTTAATGAAAGAGTGAGAAGCTGCATACCTTGCTGCACGGAAGATGAGTTACCGACTTCGCAGGAATCTGAAGTCGCTATACAGAACTGCTTGATGAACTGTTTGTCTGTAGCCGATGAAATAAGTACGGTTTCTCCGTGGCTGCGGGCTGTTTTTGGCAGTGTATTGTCAGTTCTCTTCATGGTCATTTTTTGACTGAAGCAAAACAATTTAGTTGTTTGCAATGGTCAAACCAAACAGCGTAAATGTTTTATTTGATACACTCATGCTTTGTATGCTGTCAGTGGAACCCATTAGCTTTGGACAGCAGTCCATCTAGGAGACGGCAAACTCGGAATATAAACCCCTAAATTCAAGGTGGGCCAACGTGCTGAGGAACTGGATGGCCACGGGTGAGCTGGTCGTGAACGTTGGACGTCTGGCGGGCGTGCGGGGCGGCACCAGACGTATGAACTCCTACGGGACATCCATTGCCCCTTTCCTAGCAGGCAGGAAATACTAGGGTGACCGGTTATTTCCTGCAGTACCCTTTTTTCACAGATGGATTTTTAAAATATACATAGGAATCGTCGCTGGAGCTACGGGGCACGTGCTCTGCGCTTGACACATTTGTCAGCAGTATGTGAAAAGAGAGTGAGGAGGAAAAGACGAGGGAATGGGGAGAGAAGAAGGCATATGAATAGGAGGGCAGGTGCTAGGAGAACAAGACGAAAAGCAGAGAGACTGGGCTTCAATCATGTAAGAATAAGATACTGGAACTGTCGGAGGGCTAGGCAGAGAGGTTGATTTTTTATTTTGATGTTATCATGCTTCAGGAGCTAAACACAGACAGATATCATTTCCCTGGATACATCAGTTATATAAACCCTGTTGGACAGGAGAGACATGGACAACTGATGGTAAAGGAAAAGTGAAGCATGTGTTGCTTGACTTGAGCCAGTGGAACCACAGTGGACGAGAGGTTCAAGGAATACAGGTGGTGGTTTAAGTTGGAACCTCATAAATATATATGCCACGGTAGACTGTTTTGTCAGAAGTGAACAATGGGGCTGGCTCAAGGAATTGGAGGAGTTACCAGGTGATAGGTTACTCATATGTGGGGATTTCAACGCGAGGAACAGAGAATGGGACAGCAGTGGAGAAAGCCGACAGGGAATTGCTCTTGCAGAGGCCATGCCTGACTCTGATACGGTCTGCATCAATAATATGAGGCCGAGATGGATGGCAATGAGGTCTGGCGATGCAGACACAGCCATTGACTTGATATTTGTCTCTCAGTCGTCGGTTTTAGATGTTAAATAGACTGTCCCGAATGATCATGGGAGTAATCACCTACCATGTTCAGTCCTGATTTCTAAACCCAGTAAGGTTGAGGCTGTGAGAGCACGCAAGACCTTCCGGTATGTGGACCAACAACCTACTTGGACGCCTCAGACAGGGAGCATGCAAAAGAATTGCCAGAACTAATTTTCTACAGCCCCCATGGTGGACTCCAGAAGTAGAACAGGCGGGGAAGGCAAAGAGAGCCGCAGTGAAGCAGCTAAAGAAAGTACGACAGACACCCCCAAGCTCACGAGAGGAAGTGGAAATGGCGGAGAATGTAAAAAAAAAAGATAAGGTGGAGGTTTTTAAGCACTGTGCTGTACATGCCAAAAGAGCAAAGTGGGAAACTTTTGTGAATGATGTGGGAGGCGATAAAACACTGGGGAAATTCTGGAAATTGCATAGGCGGATGCAAAGAAAAGATCGGCCTATGACAGTGGGAACAATTTATAGAGACGATGGTGTGCGTGTGACAACAGACAAGGAGAAAGAGGAGGCTTTTCTCCATAGGTTTATAGCTCAGACAGATCATAACGATGTAGACATCAGGGATGCAGTTAAAAGAGGAGTTGGCTAGCACCTTAAAAAGTATGCACTATGAAGACATCATACGAGTTAAAGATATCAAACACATTTCGAAAAAAGCAAAGGACACTGCACCAGAGCCTGATGGGGTCAGGTATAGCCACATGAAGGCTTTGAGTGATGTGGACCTAGAGGAGATGGCTGACTGTTTTAACCAGAGCATTAAGACAGCAACAGTACCGCAGGACTGGGTGCACAGCTATCTAATCCCATACCAAAACCTTTTAAGGATCATTCAAAGCTCAGTGACTTTAGAATCATCACCTTACAAAACACATTTGGGAAGGTCTTGGAGAAGATAGTTGTTGTAAAGCTACAAGAATTTCTGGAAAGGGGGAAGCTTCTCCCAAAAGGTCTGGGAAGCTACAGGCCAGGAAAGGACACTTGGGCAAATGCGGCCACTTTTGCTTTTGACGTCTATGAAGGGTTACAGAACAGACATAAAACTAGGGCGGTAGCATTGAATCTCGAGGATGCTTATAACAGAGTAAGATACGACATCTTGATTACTGCGATGAAGGAGGTCAGTCCATGGATGGTGAATTGGATTGCAGCTGTCCTAGGTTCACGTCGGGTTGCTCTTCGACTGGGCTCATGGACCTCAGAACCATGCACTTTGGCCCCAGGATTGCCACAGGGATCCGCCATCTCGCCTGTGCTCTTTAACGTGTATACGAACAAGATTGCAAGCCTAGAAGAACCAGGAGTTGGAAGGATACTGACTTTTGCGGATAATATTCTTGCACATAGGCAGGGGGAGAGAGGGAACAAACAGCCCGGGAGCTACAAGCGACAGTAGACAAAGTGACTGAGTGGTGTTCAGAAATGAAGGCTGTCGTCCACCAGGAAAAGGGGTATGTTTTGTGGTGTTCTCTGGACAACAGGATCGTTAAAGCTAATATCCCAAGTCTCACGATAGATGGTAGAAACGTCAACAGAGAGAGCAAACTGAAGCAACTGGGAATTACATTTGACAGGAGCCTGTCCTTTAAGGACCGTGTGGAGAGTGTTGTGACAAGATGCCAAAAAAAGACTTATGGCACTTAAGACTATGGCTGCAATTGACATAGAGCAGAGAATGGTTTTCACACTATATCAGCACCTCATCCTGTCAGTAGTTGATTATGGCCTGTGAATGCTTGCCGTCTCAAAGAGCCAGATGGACAAACTAGAGCGCATACAGAACACAGCAATGCGGGTCATTCTTGGTTGCACCAGAGACACCCAAGTGGTGTGTATTCGATACATCCTTGGTTTGTCGACTGTTGCAGGTAGGCACAAGGTGCTGCAGGCGAAGCCATATCTCAAGGTAGCTGCAGACCACCCTTTGCACGAAGCCCTGGGTGCAGTTAAGGGTCAGCGGCTGATAAGAGGGAAGTCATGGATGGCTCAGGCAGAAAACACAATCAGACAGGTTTGCATCCTTGAGACCATTAGACGAGGAGATTAGTGTCCAAAGTGCCACCTAAACAGTCAGACTTGTGTAGGTTCATAATTACACTGAGCCGGGAATGCAGAGATTGACCAGCAGGTGCCACAGATGTGGAAATTCAGCAATTAATTCAAGATAATGCTCGCTCAGAAGATTTGAACATTTACACAGACAGTTCAGTGTCAAGAGGCAAAAGAAGTGCTTGGATTTCTTAGCAAAAGTTAATGGACGACGTTTGGTGCAGGAGAGCCTAGAATATGATGCCACAACATTCAGCTTAAGAATGGAGGTGGAGGCGGTCACTGCAGCTTTCCGCTGGCTAGAGAACACGACATACACGCAGCGTGATTGTAACTGACTCAGAAAGCATGCTGAGGAAGATCAGGACAGGCATGCTTCGCGCAGAGTGGCATGCCTCGCTGCGGAGGACACGGGGGAGAAGTACTGTCTGGATTTTTTCACCAGGGAATGCCGATGTGTTTGGAAATGAACAGGCGGGCAGACTGGCTGGCTGTGCACAACTTGGGGGAATACTGATGCATGATAAGGCAGACATGGTTAGTGCCTTGTGGGAGAGCTTGTACAGTTCGGAGGAGCAGATTGATCACCACAGTGTGGGGAGATTGATTGCAGTTGGGAGTGACGAGAGGTTCTGGCAGATGCTAGAAGCTAAGAGGAAAGGCAAGATGGACGTTTAATCAGAATCTACTGGCACCATTGGTATCGGAACTCTTCGCTGGCTGCTGAAGATGGGGACGGAGCGCATATGGGAATACCCCGAGTGCTGTGATGTTGGTTCATTAATAAAATCTAATCAATCAAATCGAGACAAGATGCTGTTTACTAGCCAATCTTCCCTGTTGTTCAGAACTTTTAGGATGTCACTATGTCTTTTATTCTTAGTCCGTGACGTTCTGAAAATGTTTGTGTAGTATTTCAGATGAAAAGCCAGCCCCTATTTTTTATCCTTAATGACTGCTAGGTTGACAAAACACATCTATATTGGTAGCGAAAAGATGCATACTCTCAAAATTTCGACTTTGATTTCCTTGCTTTTTATTCTGTAAGTATGTAAAGGACCATCTTCCGCATCTTCAGACGTATTGGGCATGTAGGGCTAGACCTTTATTTTGAAGACCAATCGGCACTTGGTGAGTGATGTGTCAGCATTACATTGCTCGCCTTTACTTCCTAATGGGTACCGCTGCACCACGGCGGCCCCCAGTTCTAACTGTGTGCTGCTTGGAAATATAAGCTGTATTATATAGAAATCCGGGAAGGCTAACCCGGTCAACAAATGCCCGCAGAAGTCGGATGTGTTGGTCGATATGTGCAAATATGACAGCCATGCTGTAAACGGACACAACTCAGTTATATCTTCAGATGAACGCAGAAGAAGAAGATATAGAAATAGTAATACCCCCCCCCCCCCCCCGCCACGGCACGGAACGGCACATGATAGCGTTGGTAATCGTTTGCATGACGAGTCAAAAAGAACAGAACTTTCAGTTACCTCTCATTTGTTTACAGGTCACATAGGGTCACGGCCATGACTCAAGCAGGGGTCACACAGACTTGAAGCAGACGAGAGAGTTTGCTAGAACTACTCTTACATCTATCTACCTGTCCACATTTGTTCTTTGTTTATACTTATCCAACAACCTCAGACATTATTATTTGGATTGAAAATACTTCGTTAATTTATTTTCTCGAGGATCGTCACAAGAAGAAATGGCAGACAGGGACAGAAAGTTTGATTTGATCGTTTTTGGAGCTACGGGATTCACCGGCCAGTACACAGTTGATGAAGTGGCTCGGGTTGCCGATGAGGAACATTTAACTTGGGCTGTGGCTGGGAGAAACATGCAGAAGCTTCAACAAGTTTTGAGTGAGGCTTCTGTTAGAACAGGTAAATATGCAGAGAAGCTAGGAAATGGGTTTCGTGTGCGTGTAAGTACGTGCGTATGTATGCGCGTAAAAATGCTGTAATGTATAAACATGAAGAGAAAATAAAAATGTAAAGTTATTTTATTACTTTCACATTGGTTCATTGCCTCCTAACCCTGGCAGTTATAACCACCGCCCTGATGGGAAGGGGAGCGGCGGCATTATCATGTTAAATTTCTACTAGTATTATTTTGGAAATATAATAGTGACACACAACACCAAATTACTTATTGTGAAAAACATTGTTATTTTAACTCACCAGATCTATGGCCATCAAGACTAAAGTGTGTAAAAAGAAATCCCAGGAACTAAAAGCAGCTTTTGTGATATTGAGAAATAGTCATTTTCCTCCAAATTTATTAATATCTTTTTCTGTTTGACCATATAGCCTGTCAGGTGTTCTTAAAATGTTTACCCAGATCAGTCCACACCACAAATGAGTACCAGGAAATGTTATGTGAAGACAAAGTGGCCAACATGGTTTTACTTTCTCACCCATAGTGTCCCAGTTGGTTTGTCAGATAGGAGGATGGTACTGTATACATAAACTATACAAGGAATGGGGCTCCATTGTCTGGAAAACAAAAACAGACCCACTGCCTCCCCAACAAGCTTATCATAAGAGTCAACTAATTGGGGACTTCCTTCCAAGTCAGAGTGCATCTGCCTGAGAGGCAAGAAAGCAACATTGTACATACAAATAAGCCAGGTCTGTGAAATGGACGGGCATGCCACACTCAGGTTCTGGAACAAGACTAATATCCAGAGGTGGACGAACAACCAGAACTTTCTGCTGGAGTTTACATCCGATGAACACAAAGAAGAAGATGAAAACAAGGCATGGGAAAGGGTACTTACTTAATTTGTTTGTAACTGTTATAGAATTGTAACTTTATTTGTATAGAGTGAGTGCAGTTTATCAGAATAAGAAATGTCTGCCTTCACCACAATGAAGGTTCGCTCAAGTGTACCACTGTTGTCTTTGGGATTATTAGCATATGGTGAGACCCCAATCTGTTCGAACGACTGCCTTAAAACCGTGATAATGATGGTTTTTTTTTACAGTCCACCATGGGGAACGAACCCTAGTACTCAGTGATCATGAAATTGTTCACCGCATACTCTAGCCTCTAAGACACAGAGCTGCACTGTCACAATGAAGCTGGGTGGTGCTGGTAGTCATGTCTATCCACAGCCTTCTGTTATGTGTACTTTGAGTCAACTCTGACACAGATGGTCTTCCATGCCATGATGTCAGACTGTCCAGTATCTTTTCTCTCTATCTCCCTCTGCCTCTCCTCCCCTCCAACTTTCCTACTGTCCCGATATACTCCAGTTTTCTTCTTCTCATCACATGACCAAAGAATGTAGATTGTCTCTTTCTGATGTGGCAGTCAGTTCTCTTGTAGATTGTCTCTTTCTGATGTGACAGTCAGTACTCTTCGTGAGTCAGTTTTTTTTAAAGACAATTTTCTATTACTCTTTTTGTAATCCAGGGTCCAGGGTATTCTCATCATTCGTCTATAAAACCACATCTCCGCAGCTTCCAAATAAGTTCTCAATAATTTGCATCATCAGTCATCATGTTCTCGTTCAAGCTATTTGCACTGAGCTCTAGAGAAGACTCCATGCTTTCCTGTCTATGATCATGCAGTAGTACTAGGTTTTTCTGTTCCCAAATGTTGAAGCAAGATATTTGCCTAAAAATGTTTAAAATTTTTTTTCTGTTCAGTGGTACGAGAATTGCACAGAGGAAGAGATTAGGGCCTCACCACATAATATTTCTGAAGACTGCAGCCAACCTTAATTGTGGAGACGGCACAATATTAATTTAATGAAGGTAGTGGATCCGTTTGCCTCTGTGCGGCCGGGACCTTTAGGGGAGAGCTCAGAATAGCATCACTGCATCCTATCAGGCATGTCATAAGAGACAACTAACAGTAGGGTAGGGTTGGGCTTGGGGCTGGCTACCTTATCCTGAAAAGAAAAAACAACAGCCACAAAAACTAACCAACCATGAAATAGTCAAAAAGAGAAGCGAGTAATACCCATCATCATGTAGTAGGTCCTTTGCAGAGCGTCGCTCTCATCACGGTCTGCCTGAAAGAAACTCGATTTCTTGCCAGATCTCCTGCCTCATGTCTTTCATATTCAAGGAGCTATTTATATCCTGTGCCCATCTTCGTGTTGGTCAACCCTGCCTATCTTTCCTGGTACCATGCCTTCTGCTATTATTTTTTCCAATCCGCCATGGCGCTTGATATGACCAAAATATTTCAGCTTCCGAGACAAGTGTAATACCTAGTCAGGCAATACTGGAAAAAAAGGAAAAAATGGGGGTGGGGGGGGGGGGGTGGGTTGGGGGGCTGTTTAAATAGAAGAAAGATGACATGATGCAGAGAAAGCCAGAAGGAGTGTGGATCATCAGCGCGTCTCCTTTAATCTGGGACATTCTCAAGAATCAGCGCCTAAAATGTTAGAACTTTGTACATTGGATGAGCTGCATGCATTAGCCGAAATTGGTTGAGGGCCTGTGCTCCATTCGGGGATAAAGGTCAGAAGAAGAAAGTGGGTCTGTTTCACTAGTCTGAGTCTTTCAATTTAGGAGTGCAATTTTTATGTTAATCCCTGGAAATCACCACTGACTCTGCAGAGTTTGTTCTTGGTGTGATGCTTTCGGTAGGCAGCCTGCTCTGAAGAGAGAATCTGAGCCATTTGGGATAAAATCTGGCACAGTAAAGTCGGTCGTCTCGACTTTAAAACAGGGACAAAGAATGAAATACTTTGGCCATCTAGTGAGAATGCCAGACCAAATTGCATATGAGAGTTTTTACAGCAGAACATCTGGGAGGAAGTTGAGAGGAAGGTCAAAAAAGACATGGATAAATGATGTAGCAGAAACCTGCAACAAAACCTGAACAAATCTATCACCCAAGCCACCCAAGAAGCACAAGACAAATACAGAAAACCCTGACACTGGGCTGCAACCTAGTATCAATGAGACGACAAAATAAGAGGAAATATGACAACTAAAGGACTCTACA
This sequence comes from Candidula unifasciata, assembly GCA_905116865.2. Taxonomy (NCBI): domain Eukaryota; kingdom Metazoa; phylum Mollusca; class Gastropoda; order Stylommatophora; family Geomitridae; genus Candidula; species Candidula unifasciata. The sequence goes on along the minus strand of CAJHNH020001591.1, from coordinate 775,337 downwards.
ACCTTCACTATTTTATGCATAAAATTTTTCAGGCAAGAATTTTGCATGTAATTAATTATATTTCAGGCAAGGATTTGGATGAGACTCCAATAATTATTGCTGATACCACAAGCCCAACATCCTTGGAAGAAATGGCTAAGCAGGGAAGAGTGATATTGAATGTTGTAGGTCCAGTAAGTATATTCACAGATATCACGTAAAGTGTACCAGGTAACAAACAAGTGGGGGGGGGGGGGTGGGGGGGGGGGGGGAGCCTAGAACCACATTTCCGCTTTAAATTAAAGCATGAAATGGAGTCATCACTTTCCCAAGTATGTTCTGAAGCCCGACTGTGGAGAAAACAAGAAAAGACACACTGCCTCCCAATCAATCACGTTGTAAGAGTCGACTAACTGGGGGCTTCCTTCCAAATCAGAGTGCATCTGCCAGAGAGGAAAAAAGAACAGTCTGCATGCAGATATGTCAGATCTGTGAAATGGATGTGCATACTGCACTCAGGTTCTGGAACAAGACTAAAGCCCTGAGGTGGACAAACAACCAGAACATTACAGCCCGCCGAAAGTGAGGAAGAAGAGGAGTCATCATCGTCTAGTTCTGTTTCATTTAGTCCTGTAGTATGTACTTTCAGTGAAGACATCCTCCATGGTGACTCACAGATGGGTAGAAGATGTTGAGGCTGGCCTCTGCTACGATATAAAGATGTGTGCTAGTGGAACATGAATATTACATGTATTGAGATCGATTTGTGGCAACAAAATGGCATGGACTGTGTTGCGTAGAGAGGCCAAATGAGGAAGGGAATGAGAATGAAGGAAAAAATGATTGCAGAAAGAATAAGACTTCCGTTTTCAAAATGGCAGATAGCAGCTGTGTTTATTTTCACTGGCTGTCAATTCTCTCAGATTATTCTGTTTCATAATCATGAAATGCTATTTTGTGCGCATTTACAATGCAGGATGCTATTTGTTTTTTGTGGGAGTAGCGTGTATTGTGGTTGTGCTATGTCGGGGCGGGATAATGACAGATAGTTTTGGCAGCCTCGACCACGCTGCCTTCGCAATGTTTTGATCGCGGCGGTCCACTCTGGAAGACAGAATCTCGTCAGCAGGGGACTGCAACTGTCTAGAGAGCAAACTCGAGAAAAGCTGTCCCCAGAAATGGAATGTGTCAACCATATATTTGATGGGGAGGAATCGACACATACGGTTAACTCAGTGGCCAAGCCGATTGCAGAAAGGATGAGAGCTGAACATCTGAGAAGAAACATATTAAATACATGTCATGGCAACAACATTTCTGAAATCCCTTGCTCTAATTGTGAAAGACTTTTCTTAATGCATTCAGATCTTGCTAGTCACACTCGCCATCACCACGAGCTGTGTGGTTCACATGTCTCCTAATAGTACCATCCTCTGAAAAGATTAAAAAATGCCAACAAAATTTCCTTTCATTTATAGCCATAATGGTAGTTGCCATGGCAGAGCGGCTAGACGCGTGCCGCAGATCGGAAGGACGTGGGTTCGCTTCCTGGCTGAGCCGGACCTTTTTGAAAAATGACCTTGGCTCCCAGGTCGACCCAGCCTTGAGTGGGTACCAGGTGCAGTCCCTGGAAGTAAAGGCGGCCAGCATGTTGCTGACCACATCACCCATCTTGTGCCATTGGTCTATAAAATATAGATCTAGCCCTATATGCCCTATACGCCTAAAGGCGTGGAAAAGGGTCCTTTAAAAAAAAATCTTTAATAGCCATAATACACATAAATTCATGAAGAATCTATGGCATAGTGCCTGCAAACAAGTTGAAGTAAAAAATTCATCATGCATCTTTCCCATGGCAGCTTATGGGTGTAAGTCTTTGACTCTCACTCAGTCTTTGAAAAAGAAGACCAGAGCTTTTGAACTGAAGTGCAACATACACATTCTTAGAATGCCATGGACCAAGAAAAAAGAAAAATGTCAACATCCTGCATGACCTGAACATGAAGGAAAACTGGCTCGTGAACAGCATCCTGTCCCAAAAGTTTAGGTATTGTGGACATGTCAAGCATCATGGTGGTCTGGAGAGAATGATGGTAGAGGAGGCAGTTTCTGGAAAACAAGGCAAATGTTGTCCTACACGAAGGTGGATACAGGAAATAGAAGATGAATTGGCCGTGAAAGCACACAGGGCTGGAGAATTGGCTAGAGAAAGAGAGACTTTCAGGTGTAATGTGAAGACAGTAACATTCTGTAAAGAACATTCTGATCAATTGATTATAGCCATAATATGTTCTGTACAATGTTACCAATAAATATATCAGCTGACTAATTCAAATGATTGCAGTATAATCTGTATGGAGAACCTGTTGTGAGAGCTTGTATCGAGGCAGGCACCCATCATCTGGACATCAGTGGTGAGTCACAGGTATGTGGACATTTTCTCAGTATTCTAGGTGCCATCTTCACAGTGAAGGTTATTGTGGTGGATCTCCAGCAGTCTTTGTCTTGTGCCCTGGTTGTACTCTCTAACACACTGCTCTCTCCCCTCTCTGGATTCTTCTTCTTCTTCTTCCTCGTGTTCACCACCTGTGAACTCTGGCAGATAGCTCTGGCTGTTCATCCACATCTGGTCTTCGTACAGAACCTGAGTGATGCATGCACATTTGTTTTAAAGATTGTGATTTATTTGTATGCAGATTGTTGGTTCCTTGCCTTAGGCTGATGCACTCCGACTTCAAAGGAAGCCTCCAGTTAGTCCACTCTTACAACATGCTTTTGGAGAGGCAGTGGGTCAATTTTTGTTTTCCCTACACTGGGACCCCAGAATCCATATGGGGAAATTAGGAAATGATCAGATGATGACAGTACCAGTATTTGGCCTGGCTAAACTGATTATTTAAATGATATTCTTTATTTTGTTTTACAGCCAATGATTGTGTTTGCAATTTCTTCATCAGTACTTGGAGAAGATGCAACTTTTGTACAATGCCAAAGCGAAGGAAAACAATGTGTTCATCATTGGTTCAGTGGGATTTGATAGTATTCCTGCAGAGATGGGTCTAAGGTACACCATCCAACAGTTTAAAGATGGTATGTTTGATACCTTAAATGTTCAGTATGTATCAAGTAAACAAGATCTTCTTTCTCTGTTCTTACTTCTTCTTCCTTTATCTTCTTTTAACCAACTGCTTATGCAGTAAAGTGTTGCAGAGAGGAGTTAGATGTAGTTTCCTGTCTTAGGCTATTTGTATAGCTTGTGTTAATACCATTTTGAGTTTCTGTTGTATCACTTTTACTCCCTCCACCCATCTCTTTCTTGGTCGACCTCTTGCCTTGTAGCCTGCTATCACATATAGTACACTCTAGCTGCTGGCTGATATTTTTCCAGTCTGACAAGATGACAAAACCATTTGATTCTTCGATGTTCTACTTTCTCCTTCAGCTGTTGCTTATCCTTTTTCTTTCTCCTGCTCTTTTCCCACCTCTGGTTTTTCCTTTTCTTTTTCTACTTTTTCTACCTGTGTGCAATTTGTATACATTGAAAATCATAGAGCAGTCAATAATCGCCAAGAAGGCCACAAATCCTATGTCCTGTAAAGGCCCCTTTTACATACATTTAGGCTCTCTACCCTGTACATATTTTCTTCTTTCATATCAAGATTCAAAGTGACCAAGATTTTTTGAATAAAAGAACCTTTTAATATCAGTGACACGTCGGGTGCGTAGATTTAATGTTCACTATTATTTATATTTATTCATTTTATTTTTTAATGTTTTCTTTCAGTTTTATACCTTTAGATTTGCATACTGTAGGATTAATATCTCAAGGATGAGAATCAAACAGCTACAAATCCCAGAAATCTTGTTCAACCATAAAGCCAGATCATCAAGTGCATTACCAACTGGCGAGGTCAATTCTGACTCTTCTCAATCTGCGATTTGCAACTGCATGTATCTGTTCGTGTGTTGACACCCCTCCATGCCATGACAAAAGACTGTCAAGAATCTTCTCCTGCTGTCTTCCTCTGTCTCTCCTTCCACAGATCTTTTCAGTGGCCACAAGATGTTCCAGTTTCCCTCTTCTCATAACATGTTCAAGAAATGATGACTGTCTTTTTATGATGTTTGCAATAAGTTATGTTAAAGCACTCACCTCTTTCAAAACATCTGGGTTGCTGTCCTTAGCCGTCCAAAGAATTCTAAGGTTTCTACTGTAAAACCACACCTCTAAGGCCTCAAAATATTGTTCGGCTTTATTAATTATCCAGGATTCACAGCCGTATGTTAAAACTGACTCTGTATAGCATATAAGAATTCCTTTCCTAACCTTATTGCACAAAATGTTCTTCATTTTGTAAAAGGCAGTTTTGGCCTGTCCTATTCTGTTCTTTGACTATACATTTAGGCACTATTCTTTTCTTGGAAATCACCATTACTTCTGTCATCCCATAATTCAAAAGAGGCTCTTCTTATCACTTTCTACCACCAACATGTCTATCAGTTCCTGTAGTTTTTTCTGACTTGTCGCTATCAGCATAACATAGGTTGTTTGTTTTACGACCATGAGCCACAATTCCTGGCAAATCCATGAAAGATCTCACTATATATTCACTGTATAATGAAAACAAATCAGATGCCAGTACATGTCCTTGTCGTACTCCCCTCTTTATGCTGTGAAATGCTCTCAAATTCTTATAGCTGTATAACACAGTTGTATTAGGGCATCACAGAATGGTTATAAAGTAACATGCAGTTCCAGTGTGGGTGGGTTTGAATTCTTCTTATTCATCTTATGTTCGCATTCTGATTTACCATGTCAGACAAGTTCTTGTGATAAACATGACTGTTTTTAGGAGTTCCCTTTTAGTTCAGTACAACTGCTTGTACAGTGTTGACCTACTGGGCCAGTAGAGTTTGACTGATTGGTGATGAGTACTATTAGTGATGTGGATACACCTATTTCTAACCTAGATTTGGTGCAGATGTAGCTGGTATTGTCTGAAGATTTAACCTCTACACCGGGGCAGTTTAACTAAGTTTACTCAGGGGCCAACATTCTGAGCCTGGGGATGTCCCAGTGTGGGTTCTGGGGCCCTGTTACGAGCAAAACAAAAATAGACCCACTGCCTACTCAAAAGCATGTCGTATCGTAAGAGTCAACTAATTGGGAGCTTCCTTCAAATTTGGAGCGCATTTGCCTGAGAGGCAAGGAACCAGCAGTCTGCATACACATGAATCAGATCTGTAAAACGGATGCACACGCAACACTCAGATTCCAGAAGTGGACAAACAACCATAACTTTCTGCCAGAGTTTACAGCTGGTGAACGTGAAAAAGAAGAAGAAGAAGAAGAAACCTGGGGATAATCATGGGTCAGAGACCCATGCTCCAGCATAGAAAGATCATTAATACAATACAACAGTGATCTGTCGACCACTTGCTAGGCCTCCGCAGGCCAAATCTAGTCCACCTTTAGAATAGAACTGCTCCACACCATCAACAAAGCACCATTTGTTACTGATTCTGCCGCTGCTTCTTCTGCCTTTGACTCCTGAAGGATAGAATACTAATGTATAAACCATTTTATTTCATCAGGTCAGTTGACTAACTTGGAGTCTTTTGTGTCGGCACACAGCACAACAGGGGTGAGTTGGTATGTGTAAGTCTGTGCGAGTATTTGTGGGTGTGTTAGTATGCGTTTGTGTGTGTGTGTGTGTGTGTGTGTGTGTGTGTGTGCCATTATGTGTCTGTAGGTGTGTATGGCTGCATGTGTATCTGTGTTTGTCTGTGGCTGTGCGTGGCTTTGTGTGTATCTGTGTGAGTCTCTATAGGTGTGTCTATTATATAATGTCTGCGTGTCTCTGCTTGTGTCGGGTTGTGCGTCTCCGTGTATGTCTGTGTGCGTATGTGTGACTGTACATGTCTGTGTGCGTATACCTGTGTATGTGTGGGTGTTGCGTATGTCAATGTGTGACTGTTTCCCTGCCTGCGTGTGTGTATGTGTTTGTGTGTGTGTGCCCGTGACTGCATGTGTGTGTGTCTGTATGTGTCTTGGTTGTATGCGTGTGTGTTTTAGAGCGTGTGTATGAGTGTATGTATGTATGTTCGTATGTATGTCTGTCTGTCTGTCTGTGTGTCTGTCTGTCTGTGTGTGTGTGTGTGTCTGTCTGTCTGTCTGTCTGTCTGTCTGTGTGTGTGTCTGTCTGTCTGTATGCGTGCGTGCGTGCGTGCATGAAAGATGGAAGTTTAGAAGGGCTGAATGTAAGACAGGCCTGCGTGCCTAATTTGTAACCCTTTGAAAATAAAGTTCGTTCCTTCTGTATATTGTAACTCAACTCAAAATACCAAGGTCAGCATAACACTAGAAATCTATAACAGAAGAAATATGAACACCTGTATGCGGGTGTGTTGTGAAATAAACAGGCAGATATATTGACTGATGCAGCACCGTTTGGTTGTGACTTGATGCATGACAACCTAGACGTGGTCAAGGCCCGTTGGGAGCAAGTGAACAGTGCTAATAATTACGGATTGGAGACATTGGTGCGGAGACCAGGAAATCTTTACCTCATTCTATATTCAGAGGAAAGGCAAGACAGACACATATTCAAATTGCTACTGGTGCAAATGGAATTGGGACACTTTATTGGCTGCTGTATATGATGACAGAGTGTTTAGGGGATTGTCCCGAATGCCTTGATGTCAGATCTTGACTCATCGTAACTCAAAGATTTTACAGGCTTTATAACAGAGCAAAATAAACAAGAAGGTGTCTGAACAAGTGAGAAAAAATATTAGCAAGTTAAATAAACGTTTTAAAAATAATTAAATAACTGTGCTGAATATTGATCCCTGAAGGAGTTAGAGTGCCAGCACTGTGAATGAAACCGTTTTTTTTAAGGAGAGATGGATGGTTTGATCACCATGGCAAGATTTTTTGGCAGTAACTGAGATGTTGATTTTATGAGAACTATTAAAATAAGGGAAACTGGTTTGAAAGCCGCATTGTGAATATACATTAAATGTTTGTGGAAACAAACTGCTGACTTCCAACTGGTTTTCCCAGTATATGCATTTTTTTGCCGGTGATGGTACATCATTTTATGCACAGGAACTGGTTAGTGAATGTTTATAGTTTATAAGTAAATATCTTAGTTATCTTCTGTGATTCCAGACAGAGGTACTGATTTCATCGGATCAACATAATTTTAAAACAATTTGACAAAAAAGTGTTAAGTATCTACAGTTAACAGTAACTGCTTTGTTTCTTTTTTTTTTTTTTAAATACTGTATCAAGGACTTTACTGCCAGTAGTGGAACATTTGAATCAGCTGTTTATGGATATGCCCGCAAGAGTGAACTAAAATCTCTGAGACAATCTTTGTTTTCAGAGCCAATGCCAGACTTTGAATACACCCTTCCCAAGAGGTAGGTTGTGTCAGTTTGTTGATTTGGTGATACACTTTTTAGACAAGCATAATTTCAGAGGTTGAACTAATCTCCTAAAGAAGAGACTGTCGGGAAAGTTATCCTGGTGAACAAATGCCTGTTGAAGTTGGATGTTTCGGCTGAAAGGTGCAAATGTCACAGCTGTGTTGTAAACAGGCACAGTGCAATTACGTCACTCAGAGAAAAATACGAAGAAAAGAGACACTGAGATATCTACATGGCAAACTGTTTCACAGTAGAAACAATCTCATAAAAACCTTTCATTTATGTTATAAATATATCATATTTCCTTCTTCTTATTCTTGTTCACCGGCTGTAAACTCCAGTGGAAAGTTCTGGCTGTTCATCCACTTCTGGAATTCGGTCTTTTCCTATAACTCTGAGGTTTGCATGCATATCAGTTTTACAGATCTGTCTATTTTTGCATACAGTGGGTCTGCTCTAGTTTTCCTTACAGTGAGGCCTTTTAACCTACTCATGGAAGAGGGCAGTGTATGAGACAGAAGGCTGTGGACTTAAATGGTGACCAACGCCACATAGTACGGGCATTTAGTAGAAGATCAGTACAAGAATAGACAACAGAACAAATAAGCCAGATCTGTTAAATGATATATGCACACAAAACTCAAGCTCAGAAACAAAAGTCTAGAAGTGGATGAACAACCAGAACTTTCCGTTGGAGTTTACAAACAATGAACGTGAAGAATAAGAAGAAGACGAACAACAACAACTTATGACCCAGCTAGTTGTTATACTCACCCATTTTATCCAAGTTTTTACTTCAACACCTCCTATCCAATAATGCTATTATTTTAAATTCTCGAACTCAGATGTTGATGCCAATGCAGAGATGCATGGCAATACGTGCCGAGGCACCAGGACTAAGGCTGTTGTTGTATTTGCATCTCTTCACAATCATCCTGTAAACAGGTTCCCTATCAGCAGAGAGCCTAATCAGCATAGAAATAATCGACATTTCAATCGAGGTCAGAGCAGAATGCAGAATAACACTCCTATGGTGGACCTATGGAAAGACTCACTTGCTTCTTGGCAGTTCTCGTGTCCAGTGTGTGTTTAATATCTTGTGTCCTCTAATGTCACTCACGGTCTTGTGATGATCGACCCATCTATTTCTTTGAGCTTCTTCTTCTTCTTCTTTCATTCCCTTGAAATAGATTATCTATATCTGGTGTTGTCTCTAGTGTGAAATTCACTGTCTGTTGTAATTCACTCAGCGACCCGTAAAGTTTGACTTGCACCGATGTTTCTCTTGGCCAAAAGTTGGGCCTTGATATGGTGTGTTTGGGACAGTCTTGCAGGACATGATCTGTTGTCTCAGGTGCCAGTCCACACGTACACATGGCTGATTCACCGATTTTAAATTTTGTACACATGTGGCTGTGAAGTCGATTGTGTCCTGTTCTAAGGCGTAGAATAATAACTTGCTCTTGTGTGTCCATAAAATGGTAATCATCTTGTGCTCGGTTTTGGTGGCTTTCTGATTGATTCGATTATTCTCTTCTTTTGTTAATAAGAGACTGATACATCTGGTTGTTCTTTATTTGTACCTTCCTTGGCTAGTTTATCAGCTCTTTCATTTCCAGGAACTTCACAGTGAGATGGTATCCATCATAAAGACACATGCTTTCTTGTTCTTTCTAGACCCTAGCTGCATTTCATTTGGCTAAATTATTTCTTTCTCTAGCCATGATAACATTTATCTGCAATTTAGTGAAAGTTTAGATTTGAAGCCTTGATCATCTATAAACTAAATGTTTTATCTCCATGTTCTATGTCTGACCTGATTGTTTGATGTTGAACTTGAATATTTCACACCTGACAGAGGGAACCTATTTTACAACAAAGAGTTGAACAAGTGGTGCCTGCCATTTGTTGGCAGTGACAAACCTGTGGTGTACAGAACCATTCGTGACCACCTGGCAAGTGGGAAGTTAAAGAAGCCAGTAAGTGGACACATTTACTGCTTTGATAGTGCTCTGTATTTCGTCTTAATCATCAAGCTCTGATCCTGTGCTCAATCCACAGTTAGTCATAAATTGGGACAGCTTAAGGTCTCTTAGTTTTGAGTATTGTGGTTTAAGATCAGGGATGGGCACAATTTTTTTTTTAAATCTGCAGTCCAAATTTAGAATTACCAACCTGGTTGTGGGCTATGTAGGAAAAAATCCATTACCAACATCAAACCCAGATTTCTTCATAACACAATATTTATGTGGGAGACTGCACTTGTTTTTTCATCTGTAAACTGGCCGACCAGAGAAAAATAACAGTTGTAGCCTTACATTTTATAATCAAAGTCTGCAAACAGACACTGTTTCTTAATGTCTGAGTTTGTCCACACACGTGTTTCACTAGCAGGTTCAAAGATTTGGCAACATCAGTTTCTAGTTATCACTGTTTAGGTTAGCACATTTTTTAAAAGAGATATTGGTTTTTTGAATCTGTTTCTTTCTGTATATGAACATAGGTTTCTGTGTTCTGCTATTTTGTGAGCTTAAAGACCAGATTTTATTGTAATTTTACACCAGTAAAAATTGCTAAGCAGGCAAGTTTTCGCCAGAGGGCCGTAGTTTGCCCACCCCTGTTTAAGACATATAATACTGTTTATGAGTCAGTATTCTTCTGTTCAGAAATTATAGAATGTCATTGTCTTCTTGTCTTTCCTGGGGCCCCATTTTGGGAGAAAGGAGGGGGGGGGGGTGTCTACCACCATCACCCCCCCCCCCCCCCCCCCAACAGACATGTTGTCTTCTTATTCTTAGCATTCACCGGCTGTAAACTCCGACAGAAAGTTCTGGTTGTTCATCCAGTTTTGGATTCTAGTCCTGTTTCAGAAACTGGAGTTTTGCGTGTACGTTTGTTTCACAGGTCTGACTCATTTGCATGCAGATTGTTGGTTTCTTGCCTCTCAGGCAGATGTAGACTTCGAAGGGAGCTCCCAGTTAGTCGACTCTTACAACATGCTTTTGGGCAGGCAGTGGCTCTATTCTTGTTTTCCCTACAATGGGGCTCACAGAACCCACACAGGGACAAGCATATTGTAATGGGAGATTAATTAGGGTTTTGCTAAAATCAGATATGTTGGACCGAAATGTGCAGATATCACAGCCTAGCTTTAAACCACAACTTAATCCACCAACTAAAGATGAACACAAAAGAAAAAGATCCAAATCTGGCCCCCGGGCTGCCAGTTGAATGGCCCTGCTATAAAGCATGACATAACAAGCTATTAAGAGAGGGTTGGTTTTGGCGAGTTTCATGTAGACATTTTGATAACATTAATTTCTTCTCTGTTCCCAGATTGAATTCAACAATTATTTCTGTGTTGGCAGTTTGCGGACAGCTATGCTGACTGTGTCCTTGTTTCTTGTCTTTGGATTATTCACCAGCTTCTCGCTTGGAAGATCACTTCTTTTGAGGGTAAGTCTTGCCAGCTTCAGAGAGTGAGCCTTCACTTCTTCACTTGCTGTAAACTCCAGTGGAAAGGTTCTGGTTGTTTGTCCACTCTTGAACTTTAGTCTTGATCCAAAACTTGAGTTTTGTGTGCACATCTATTTTATAGATCTGGCTTATTTGTATGCAGACTGTTGGTTCCTTGTTTCTCAGGCAGATGCGCTCTTATTTTAAAGAAAACACTCCTAATTAGTCGCCTCCTAGGACATGCTTGATAGGGAACACTGGGCCTATCCCCCTTCCCCACCCTCTCCCACAATGGTGGCCCAAAAACCACTTGGGCAGATACAAACTAAACTACTTGGCCAGAAAGCCTTCTTCTTCTTCTTCCCTTCATCCCCCAGTGGAACATAGGCCCTCAACCAACTCACTTCAAGTTCTCCTGTGCTTTGCTATTACATGAAGCTTAATCGGTGTCCTCATCTTTTTAATTCCACCCTTTAGCTTCCCCTGCATGTATGTTTTTTTTAAAATGTTTGGCCTGACTTTATTTATGTGACATTACATATGTTAAAATTGAAACATTATATATATATATGTGTGTGTGTGTGTGTAACTTGGTTTTAAAACTTCACATTTAGAACAAATAGGGTATAGATTATCTGTCTGCAACAAAAGAGTCAACATGTTGGTTTAGTTTGTACACGTGGATATTTTCTCAAGTGCCTTAGTATCCTTCGGTGCATCACATAAGAATATTAGGAGCAACTGGCTGCACATAGTGCCAGCAAAGATTTCTGAGAATATTTTGGCCAAACAAGATACTGAATGAAGAACTGAGAATGAGAGAAGTTTTCATCATTTGCAGCATTATCAACAAAAGAAGATGGCAATGGCTTGTACATGTCTGCAGAATGTCTCAATACACACTGTTAGTAACAGGTCTTCAGTGCACGGCAGATAGAAAAAGGAGATAAGGACACACTGTTAGTAACACTAAGGAAATCCAGAGGACAAAATAAAGGAAATAAAGAAATGTAAATGGGGTACTTGGAGCAGACTGGCTGCAGTGTGAATGCCTTATATGTCTGTAGTGACATGAAAAGGATAAAGATAGACAGAAAAAGGATCTACGTATTTGGCTACCAGAGTCATCTTCTTCTGTTCTCTACGCATAGCGGTGTCAGGGCAGGAAGAGCTCTCTGGAACGAGCCCTTCTGTTCGCTTCATATAAAGTACTTTTCAGTGTCTCTGATATTTCTGTGATCCATCTTCTGCATTGTCAACCTCTGGCTCTGTTACCGTTTTGTGTGTATAGCATTACTCTCTGACGAAGAAGATGGCGATGGTTTGTACATGTCTGCAGAAGCAACATTTCAGGCTACCAGAGTCACGTGTGCTACTAAAATAAAGGACCCTTTTCCCACACCTTCAGGCATATAAGGCTAGACCTCGATTTTATAGACCAATCAGCACTTCACGGGTGATGTGGTCAGCGTCACGCCCGCTACTTTTACTTCCAAGAACTCCACCTGGGACCACCGATTCAAGGCTAGATCAACCTGGCAGCCAAAGCCATTAAAAAAAAAAAAAATCTGGTACCGTCAGGAGCTGAACCCTGACCTTATGATCCGCAGGCAAGCGTACTTGTGTTGTGTGCAGGTTTTTTCTGGTGGTACGCAACAGTACTTAGTTTTGAAAAAAATGTAAAGGTCATTTTACACCAGTGGTGCATCGGGAAAATGAGGCTAGACTAATATTTGATTAGACAACTTGGCTCTCGATGGGTGGTGTGGTTTACATCATGCCGGCCACCTTTACTTCCCAGGACTTTACCTTTTTCAACCTGAGAGACAAGGTCATGTTGGAAGAAGAAGAAATCAGACTCTATGCGAATTTCAGCCTGTGACCTTCAGATCCGCAGGTGACTGACTAGCTGCTACACCAAAGTGACCCTCCTTGGTACTCAGTACTTGCACCTAATTTATGGACAAAATTAATGAGATGTACTTATTTCTCCACAGTACCCACATATTTTCTCATTTGGCTTATTCAAGAAAGAAGGCCCAACAAAGAAACAGGTAACTTTTTTTTTTTAAAAATCATTGTCCTGGAAACATTGCAACAAAAAGGTGTATAAATTTGTGGGGCCCCCAGAGCATTGTAATAAAGGAATAGTTTCTTATGTACCTGTATACAGCACTGCATCTATGCAACCATTCTGGGAGTCACTGTGGTGTAGTGGCTAGATTCTCATCTGTGGATCCAAAGGTCTTGGGCTCAAATTCAAACAGAGCCACAGGGTGACTAAGCCCTAAATAGGTATCAGGTAAAGTCCTGGGAAGTAAAGGTGGTCCGGATGATGTTTAACACATCACTGAGTGTCGATTGGTCTAAAATATAGGTATATAGGTCAAGCACTGTATGGCCAGTACCCCTGAAGGTGTGGAAAAGGGTCCTTTTAACTCTTTGAGTCCCAAGGAACGCACCATACATTCATAGGTTCCTACCTAGAGGCCCAATAAACAATACATGCACCAATTTTAGGTCTCTCTTGACTACCCCTTGGGCCTCTGATGCTCAACCCCCTTGGACTCAAATAGTTAATGTACCAATTATAACCCATTTTTAGCATAGCAGGTCGATTATGATCATCAAATTATAAATCATAATAGAATAATAGTATATCCTTGTCCACGAACGCTAAGAAGAAAAAGTCAAAAGGTAAAAGTAAAGTCGGGAGATGTTAACCAGCATCATTGCAGACGGTTATAAACCATAAGGGCTCTGCCACCAGTATGGACAGCAGATAAGAAACTGTCTGCCTGTGTCCCCGTCCGCACGTAACTCCGTAGCTACAGCGACGTTCCTCCATTTACCACAGAGTGTCTACTCTGGTACCCATTTCCTAGAGGCTGGGTGAACCCCGGGAACCGCCCGGTTTCAAACACTGACCGTGGCTGCGAGTTGCAGCTGAATTTGAAAGCAAGCCTCCTATCGACTGCGCTAACGCAGCTCGCTAAAGAAGAAAAGGAAGATTATTATTTTTTATATATATCCAATGCCTTGCTTGTCCTTAATTTTTGATTCTCTCAGATTTGTGTAATTCTCTCCCTAAACTTTACATTAGTGATTCTGTCATCATCATCATGTAGCAGGTCCGCCTGAAAGAAACTCGGCCTCTCGCCAGCTCTCCCGCCTCATGTACTTGCATACTCAAGGAGTCACTTATATCCTGTGCCCATCTTCGTGTTGGTCGGCTCTTGCCCCTCCTTCCTGGTACCATGCCTTCAGCTATTATTTTTTTCCAATCCTTCGTGGTGCTTGATATGACCAAAATATTTCAGCTTTTGAGACAGGATGCTGTTTATTAGCCAATCTTCCTTGATGTTCAGACCTTCCAAGATGTCAATATTTCTCCTCTTCTTTGTCTAAGATATTCTGAGAATTTTTCTATAATATTTCAGCTCAAAGGCCCCTATTCTCTTTGTTAATGACTGGGAGAGTTAGTCCACGACTCACATCCTTATGTTGCTACAGGGAAGATGCATGCTCTCAAAATTCTAATTTTAATCTCCTTGCTTGTGCTTAACCATAGACTTTTAATGCAGTTTAATCTTTGCATTGCTATGGCCATCATCCTTTTAATTTCTGTCAGTTTCCATTGCTATTTATTATAAATAAATAATAGAGCCTAGATATTCAGTTTGTGACATCTTCAATTTCTACAGTAATTCTGTAGTATCTGATTATTCTGTCTGTTCTACACAGGCACTCGTCAGTGAATATTTTTCGAATATTTGTAATTGTTTTAACCGTTCTCACCAATTATCAAATGAAATTCATTGTGACCAAGGTATGAAAGCTCACTGGAGTTTTATTTTTACTCGTAATATTGCTTTTCCTCAGATTGATGCCCAAACTTTTAGCATGACTTTCATTGGTTATGGCTATGATACAGTAGACACCAGCAGAACTAACAAAACACCTAACAAGAAGATCACAGCCAGAATTTTGGGACCAGGTATATATCAGTTCTAATTTTCAAACTGACTGCATTGAACAATAAATTAATCAAAAAAGATTTGGACATCACCCCACCGGGACATTCTTACACAAATTGTGTCCCTTTCTTCAGTAGCTAGCAAAGAGTCGACAGCTAGCAGTACCGGTTGCAACCTGATAGGAAATACGCCTGCCCTGCCCCATGTATGGATTTTCTTTCTGCTCTATTGCACTGTCCCTTTGATCCCAGAGAGCCTTCACCACATCTGCTGTACCGTAAAGTAAATCAATGCACAGAGGGCCAGCAGCAGCTAGTCTGTCAGCCTGCTTGTTACCTCGCACACCTGAATATCCTGAACAGAAAATCCGTGACATGCTCCTCTTCTGAATCTTATCAAGTGACACAAACCACTCTGCGCACAAGATGCCAGCTTCAATTTTCCGAAGCATGCTCTGCGAATCCATTACAATTACACTACACTAAACAAATGCCTAAGGAAAATGATTTCATCTGTCGGTGGTTTAGGGAGAGAGCTGACTCTTTTAGGACCACATTTTGTCTGGGGTTTGGACAGCATTAATTTAGAGCGGAATTTTTTTTACAACAACATGACAAAGCTTAAACCTTCCTGAAGAAAAAGGAATCGCTGTAAAGAGACATATATCAAATTAAAGAAAAAAGTGCAGAATAAATCTAAACTATTTAAGTGTCAGTATTACAACAAAATATTTTTTAACTCACACAACATTCAAGGATTTTAGACACATATGAGGATTATTCACACAACAAATGTTCTGCTTACTTTACTTGTTACTTGTTCAACAACACTGCTATATATTTCTAAAAATGCACATGCCTTCTCTGTTCAATTATGTATCAGCAAGTTTTCAACACTGCTATCCATTTCTAAAAATGCATATGCCTTCTCTGTTCAATTATGTATCAGCAAGTTTTCAACACTGCTATCCATTTCTAAAAATGCATATGCCTTCTCTGTTCAATTATGTATCAGCAAGTTTTCAACACTGCTATCCATTTCTAAAAATGCACATGCCTTCTCTGTTCAATTATGTATCAGCAAGTTTTCAACACTGCTATCCATTTCTAAAAATGCATATGCCTTCTCTGTTCAATTATGTATCAGCAAGTTTTCAACACTGCTATCCATTTCTAAAAATGCATATGCCTTCTCTGTTCAATTCTGTATCAGCAAGTTTTCAACACTGCTATCCATTTCTAAAAATGCACATACCTTCTCTGTTCAATTCTGTATCAGCAAGTTTTCAACACTGCTATCCATTTCTAAAAATGCATATGCCTTCTCTGTTCAATTATGTATCAGCAAGTTTTCAACACTGCTATCCATTTCTAAAAATGCACATACCTTCTCTGTTCAATTATGTATCAGCAAGTTTTCAACACTGCTATCCATTTCTAAAAATGCATATGCCTTCTCTGTTCAATTCTGTATCAGCAAGTTTTTATTTGAAACAATTAGTTTCAATACTTTGGATGTTATGATCATATTTATATGACATTGAGATTTCACAACTGAAAATCGTGAAAACAACTGATCGAAACAGATGATCAGTTTGAAATATTTTGTCAGTCTTTATCCTAACCTAAATTATCGGCAATAGGTTTAGCACATGTATTATTAATCCTAATATCAAGACCACTGTCACTATCTGGCTGAGATTCGTCAACGACAGAGTAGAATGTACAGTTCTATACTTTTCCTTAATCATTTGCTGTAGGAAAAATCACGTAAAAATCGTATCACATCTAAAAAAAAATTAACAGTTCAGAAGTGACGCAAAAGCCATGCCGAACTTCAAAAACGAAAGGCCTTTGTGTTGCTAATTCTAGTTTTTCAAAATGTTTATACAAATTTGTCTTCCCAGCAAATGAAACAATATTAGATTGTTTCTATGATATGTAACTATAGTGGCTAAAAGTCTGAACTGGATGGATTCCAAAAGCCATTTTAAGTGGTCAATAGTCTGTAAAGAGTTAAACCAGATTCACGGATACAGCAAGTGAGAAGACTCGAATGGATGGAACATAATTGTTATATTATCACTGGAAAGTCATGTCTGTGAAAGGGTTATATTATCACTGGAAAGTCATGTCTGTGAAAGGGTTATATTATCATTGGAAAGTCATGTCTGTGAAAGGGTTATATTATCACTGGAAAGTCATGTCTGTGGAAGGGTTATATTATCACTGGAAAGTCATGTCTCTGTTAGAATTATATTATCACTGGAAAGTCATGTCTCTGTAAGAATTATATTATCACTTGAAAGTCATGTCTGTGGAAGCGTTATATTATCACTGGAAAGTCATGTCTGTAGAAGGGTTATATTATCACTGGAAAGTCATGTCTGTGAAAGGGTTATATTATCACTGGAAAGTCATGTCAATGGAAGGGTTATATTGTCACTGGAAAGTCGTGCTGTGGGAGGGTTAATTATTGAAAGTCATGTCTATGGAAGGGTTATATTATCACTGAAAAGTTATGTCTATGGAAGGGTTTATTATCACTTGAAAGTCATGTCTGTGAAAGGGTTATATTATCACTGGAAAGTCATGTCGATGGAAGGGTTATATTATCACTTGAAAGTCATGTCTGTGAAAGGGTTATATTATCACTGGAAAGTCATGTCTGTGAAAGGGTTGTATTATCACTGGAAAGTCATGTCTATGGAAGGGTTATATTATCACTGGAAAGTCATGTCTATGGAAGGGTTATATTATCACTGGAAAGTCATGTCTATGGAAGGGTTTATTATCACTGGAAAGTCATGTCTATGGAAAAGTTATATTATCACTGGAAAGTCATGTCTATGGAAGGGTTATATTATCACTGGAAAGTCATGTCTGTGAAAGGGTTATATTATCACTGGAAAGTCATGTCTGTGAAAGGGTTATATTATCACTGGAAAGTCATGTCTGTGAAAGGGTTATATTATCACTGGAAAGTCATGTCTATGGAAGGGTTATATTATCACTTGAAAGTCATGTCTATGGAAGGGTTATATTATCACTGGAAAGTCATGTCTATGGAAGGGTTATATTATCACTTGAAAGTCATGTCTATGGAAGGGTTATATTATCACTGGAAAGTCATGTCTATGGAAGGGTTATATTATCACTGGAAAGTCATGTCTGTGGGAGGGTTAATTATTGAAAGTCATGTCTATGGAAGGGTTATATTATCACTGGAAAGTCGCGTCTGTGGGAGGGTTAATTATCACTTGAAAGTCATGTCAATGGAAGGGTTATATTATCATTTGAAAGTCACGTCCATGGAAAGGTATTATATTATCACTTGAAAGTCATGTCTATGGAAGGATTATTATCACCTGAAAGTCATGTCTATGGAAGGATTATTATCACTTGAAAGTCATGTCTGTGGAAGGGATATTATCACTGGAAAGTCATGTCTCTGTAAGAATTATATTATCACTGGAAAGTCATGTCTTTAGAAGGTAAGGTAAGGTACTCACAGTTCTAACCCCATAGCAAATAGAATCCCTGTTTGGGTTTCAGGGTCCCATTGTAGGAAAAACAAGAATAGACCCACTGCCTCCACAACAAACATCTCGTAAAAGCTGACTAATTTGGGGGCTTCCTTCAAAGTCAGAGTGCAGCAGTCTGCATACAAATAAGCAAGATCTGTAAAACAGATGAACATGCAAAACTCAGGTCCTGGAACAAGGCTGAAGTCCCGAAATGGGGTCAACAACCAGGTCGTTCCGCTGGGGTTTACAGCCGGTGAATGTGAACAACAACATAGCAAAAAGGTCACTTCATACTTGTTCCGTTCCTGTGCCAACAAAAACAGCACAGCATGTTTACCACACTCTTGGGAAAAACATGGACACAGACTGCAGTCTTAGCATAGCCAGTAGTGCACACACAGACATCACAAGCATAAAACAGCTCTAAGATGTGCCAACACCAACAGTCTGCCACTTGAAATTACAACAAATCAGTAGTTGCACACGCAGTTAATCGCATAAGGTACCACCAGTGTGTCTGGAAGCTAGACAGAGCCCTAGTAATGCAGAGGGTAGCCAGCATACATATCTGCCCTGTCGTCTTGGGTTTGAATTCACATCAAGCGGGATATCCTTTTACATTTGAACTTTGCACCCATCTTTCTCCCATTTCAGACCCAGGCTACATAACAACACCAATCTGTATGACACAGTCTGCTGTAATTCTGCTGAGGGAGCAAGACAAAATCAATCGCAAGTAAGTATTCCATTTCTTCTTCTTCTCAATGTTGACTGGCTGTACACTCTGGTAGAAAGTTCTGGTTGCTCATTCTCTTCTGACTTTGGTCATGTTTGAGAACTAGCAGATTTGGCCTACTTGAATGCAGACTGTTGGCTCCTCACCTTTCAGACAGATGGACTCCATCTTCACAGGAAATATCCCTAATTAGTCACTTTGTATGACATGCTTTTTTAGAGCGCTGTGGGCCTATTCTGTGTTTCCCCCCTCCCCCCATGGAGTCCCAGAACCCACTTGGGGAATTCAGTTTCTGCTGGACGTATAGCTGTTTATATGTCTCTGCACAGATCTCATCCTTGGTGTTCTGGGTCAGCTCTATCAATATTTCTCCATGTCGGCCATCATAGACAACCCTTTCTCTTCTTCATGTTCACCAGCTGTAAACTCTGACAGACATTTCTGGTTGTTCTGTCCATTTCTGCACTTTAGTGATGTTTCAGAATATGAGTTTGCATGCACATCCATTTCATAGATCTAGCTCAATTGTATGCAGACTGTTGGTTTCTCACCTCTCAGGCAGATGCACTTCGCAATCGAAGGAAATGTCCGTAATTAGTCGCGTGTTACGACATGCTTGTTAGGGAGGCAGTAGGTCTACTCTTTGTTTCCCGAATTTGTGACCCTCCGGAATTCACATGGGGAAATCTTAAACTATTCAAAGTAACTTCTGTTGGTTTGCCTCTTTTACCAGTGTATGTCTGTACAGTGCCTGTCTTTCTTTACCTTTTTATTCACTGGAATCTACCCACTGTCTGCTTAAATTCTGCACTGGTAATACCGTATTTCCCCTGACCTCCTAAACTTGTGAAAACAGCCAATAATAGCTTTAACTGTGCGTCTCGTAAACACATCATTATAGACAAGTCAGAAAAGCGACATTTATGGGGAATTGACCCTAACCGGAAGTTTTTTTTTTGGTTTTGTGGCTTCTCAAGGCAGCAGGGTTAAACAACAGTGGCTCGTTGAGCATTTAATGAATGCCAGACTCAGGGCTTTGTCTCTAGCGGTATAGCACCCCTTTTTTAGGCATAATTTTTTTCATAATTGCTATAACAGACACTTTGTGGCGAGTACCGGCACACTTTTTTAAAACACTTATGGTGAGTACTGGCACTTTTTTTAAAAACACAGTGAGGTGAGTATTAGCACCTTTTTCTTTTTAAAAACACATGTGGTGAGTACCTACACCTTTTACAAAATACTTTGTGGTGAGTACTGGTACCTTTTTTAAACACTTGCCGTGAGTACCGGCACATTTTTTTCAACAACACCTGGTGGTGAGTACTGACTACTTTTCCCCCAGAAAAAAAGACCTGAAGACCAATGACCAGCACTTGGTTATGGTCAGCTGGCCACCTTTTATGTAAATGATGACGTAACTGATTGACTGACCCACTGTTTGCATTTGACTACTTCAGGGGAGGTGTACTGACCCCAGGAGCTGCATTCTGGGACACAAACCTGATCCAGCGGTTGGAGAAACATCAGATCAAGTTTATCACAGTGTCTAACGACAGCAGTGATGAACACAAGGATTAGAATCTCAGGCTGGGTCACATCGTATCTAGTGTTCATAGTTCTGGTCTTTCCAACAAGTGCCATATTGGGGATATACAATGTTTAGATAAGCGTGCTTTCTAACTAGGGTTTCCTAGAACTGGATGTGCTGTGTCGAAAGGTGTTGATACAGTACCAGAAATGTCATGTTTTCTCTAAGGTTATGTATGTTTACATGCTTATGTATGTATATACCTTTGTTATTATTTTTTAGCTGCCAAATGATCAACGTGTATCACTGTCAACATGTGAACTCAATTTTATTTTGTTGTATTTTTACAACACCATTGCTTATACACTGACTTGTTATATTTTTCAAATAAGTATGCTTTTTTTTCAATCTAGTTCATATTTTTTGCCACATTGCTTATAGTAACCCAACTTCTGGTGCAATTCAAAGGTTTAATTGAGGTCAACAATTTCCCATGTTTTTCAGTCAACAAATCAACAATTTCCCATGTTTTTCAGTCAACAAATCAACGATTTCACATGTTTTTCAGTCAACAAATCAACAATTTCCCATGTTTTTCAGTCAACAAATCAACAATTTCCCATGTTTTTCAGTCAACAAATCAACAATTTCCCATGTTTTTCAGTCAACAAATCTGTCGTATATACATTTTTCTCGGTGTGGATTCTGGGACCCACTGTGCCATAACAAGTATGTTGTAAAGGGTGACTGAAATTTTATGTGCAGATATTGCAGCCTAGCTGTAAACCACAAGGTGCCCTTTCAAGGGTGAATGCAGAAGTGATTTTGAAACAACAGTTAACGAAGGCATGGTTCCTGAGGGAAAGAGGCAGAAGTCAATCACCACGATAGTGTATTCAGGACATTAAAGATACCCTGGGCTTTAAATATTTGGTGTATGACCTGCCACCTGGCGCTGTGTATTTTTGTTTACTACTTCTTCTTCAGCATTCTGAGCTCTTGAGGTTCATTGCTGCAGATATCACCCGGCTCTATTCATCTCTCTGGTTGGCCTTCTCTTTCCAGTTGGTAACACTAAGTGTTTGCGGGTCTGTCTGGATATTATCTCTCCATCATCTTCTTGGTCTGCCTCGTGGTCTACGACCATTCATCTCCCTGGTGTATACAGTTTTTACTTCTCTGTCATCTGACATTCTTTCAATATGCCCCAACCATTTCAGTCTATTAGCTCTCATGATGCCAGTGAATAGTAGTGACTTGTTTACTACAGAAAGATTAATTAATGAGTGAGGGACCTTTAACCCCACCAGGACCTCACAACGAGCGATAAACACCTTGTTACACAAAGTGCCACCATTCGGATGAGAATCTCCTGGCTCAAGTTCCAGAAACCCCATTCAACTGTTAGGTTATATTAGGGCCTTTAACAACAGCCACTGTGGGCCTCTATAGATAAAAAATTGTGTCCCTTTTTGGGATGATTAAAAAAAAATTAATACAGTGAAGACTGCTTAGGGTGATCTTGGATGTGGCAAATTTATCTTGTGAAGAACAGTTTGTTTATCCCCGGCAATGTTTCCTGCTCAAACTCTTTTATCTGGATAAGAGGAACTGATAAGAAGAACCAATCCTTGGGTGCCCCATGAGTTCTCCTTATCAGATCTGCACTGTGTCCTGGTAAAACCTATTGAGGTATACAGTTTCTGGTCTTAGGTTTTAACTTGTATTTTCAGCATCTGTGATTTTAATAGCATACTTCCTCATAGCATGCTTCCTTCATGTGTGGGTTATGTGGCTCTATTTTTAGGGGGTGGGGGGGATAATGGACCCCTGCAGACAATGAAGCCAAGCTGTAAACCACAACATAATGTGCCTAATACTCTTTTTAACCTTATCGCACTGGTAACCTAGAAACAACAATGCCAGTGACCTGTAATCAGAGAATTTCTGGAAAAAAACCAATTTAGACAGGTAACCCTCAAGAAATCTTCCACAAAGAATATGGGAAGACATTAGTAAAGACGAATGCAGCAGAGAATTACCTAGGTTACATCTCTGCAAGTGACTCACAGTGACTAATTTTGTGGACTCCGTGACCCGGTCACAGGTTAACACTGACCCATGGGAAAATTACCTCATAATTTCTATTAATACAGCCAGTTTTTCCCCCCACAAAAAAAACCCCTCTAAACGCTATTTCAAATTAATTGTGCCATTCCTGGTACTTCTAAACGTGTGAGCAGGTACAAGCAATAACAATGCAGTTAGCTAGGCGTCTTGTGATCATGCCACTATAGCCAGGTCTGTAAAGTGACGTGTGAGGGATTGGACCCAAGCGGGGTCTGTAAAGTGACGTGTGAGGAATTGGACCCAAGCGGGGTCTGTAAGGTGACGTGTGAGGAATTGGACCCAAGCGGAAGTTTCAGCTTTGCCGTTTGTTCTGGTGATATGGTTGAGGTCAGTACACTTGAAAAAAAGATATGTTGTTAGCACTACAACAAAATCACCCAGGTGCTAAATTCAAGTTTCAAGAAAATTTTCTTTGAATTTTGAATCGCAAATGAAAATTGTGTGGCTGCGTGAAAGGTAACTCTTCATTTTGACCTATTTGGAGTAGGAATTTACTTGTGCCTTTAGCATATTTTAAACTGACAAATAACAAACCTGAAAATGCATGTGGGTAAAAATTGCCCAAATTTCCCTTAAGTGACTTTGGTGTCGTGCCAGTGATATAATCTACATTATTCATATATATGTTCCGATTCATACACATTTTTTTCTATTCCACATTGTATTAGTTCTTGATCTGTGCTATTTACACTTTTGATTTATTTCCTCATTTTTTAACTGCTGTGTTAATATTAACTTTCTTTTACACTTGAAAGATAAAATGTCCATTCTAGATAATGTTTAGTGCATGTTTTTTTTTTTTTTTAATGTTTACATTTTATTTAAAGTTATTGAGTTACTGGAGGAATGCACACATTTGTTTGTTTGTGCTTGGAGTGCCTTAAAACATTTGCAAATTAAATAAAGGGTTTAATTTACTTCAATTTTCATTTATGTTTTTTAACTGTGGGTCTGTGCCTTTAACTCTGACCTAATTAGAGTAGATAGACTGTCGCTGTTTGTATGTGTGTGTGTGTAATAAACAGAAAAACAGGCTATACACCGAATAACGGGCACAAAAGATGGTGGCCGCAAAAACATCCTAACAGAGCCTCAGTCACGTGTCAATTGCGCACTTCTTGCGACTTAATTTGCAGTTTTCCGGCGACTACCGCCACGTGTCCTCCAAGCCGCTCATGCAGCGTGGATTGGGGCTAAACTAGATGGCTAGGACTCACGAGTAGCAGCTTCCGCATCTTCTGCAGCTTTGCTCGTGAGTCCTAGCCATCTAGTTTAGCCCCAATCGCAAATTAAGTCGCAGAAAGTTCGCAATTGACACGTGACTGAGGCCCTGTTTTTGGCCGCCATCTTTTGTGCCCGTTATTCGGAGGATAGCCAAAAAATAGGTCCTATATGGGAGCGGATAAATTCTTTATAAAAGATATAACACCCTTATAAAAACTAACCTGGAGGGAACAGTTGAAAGCAGAATAGCAAGAGGCCGACAGCAATATAAGTGCAAGAATCATATTAACTTTTGAGTCCCAAGGGACGCATCATACGTTCATATATTCCTACCTAGAAGCCCAGTGAGCGCAAGATGCGCCAATTTTACATCTCTTTTGACTACCCATTGGGCCTGTGATGCTAAACCCCCTGGGACTCAAAGAGTTAAGAGGCAAAAAGAACACCAGTCTGAGAGACTTGTTTATTCATGCCAAAAGACAGAGAGTATTGAGAGGGATCAGCCGCAGTCGACCTTCTTTGTAGAGACTGTACCTGATTTATATATACATATATAACTGTGTATGTGTGTGGAAAAGGAGGGGGGGGGGCCCAAGAAGCGGCCGGCTAAACGGTTAAGAACCCTGTGTTCTCATGCAGGATACCAATGTTCGAATTCTCGAAGGTTGGTTATTTTTCTATTTGGTCAGGAGCAACAGCAGGCAGGCTCAAACACTCCCTTGCCTTTAGCATTCTTCTTCTTCTTGTCTTCCACCTTGTACCTCATCGAAGTGCCTTTACTATACAAGTGATAAATACAGGCAGTGCTGGGAGTTTTGTGTGTGTAGCTTCTGTTCATCCTAGCTTAATAGTAAGCTTCATCATCCCCCCTCCCTCCTCGACAATTCCCAAAAATGTATCTGGCACCCATCTGATTGTGGCTAGGCCAACCCTACGCAGTACTGACAACAGCCATGATATCTGCCGCGGGCCACGTGCTAGGGCTCTACGAGCCAAATCTGGCCCACAGTTAAATAACCCTGATTTACTCAGTGGGTCTATCTTCCCCCACTTGGGGCATCAATAATCCATACAGGATTCAAAAGACACTATTTCCCAAACAAACATGTCCCCTAACCATTTTATATATATAATTCAGTTTTCTTTTAAAATATCTGACATACATAAATGATTTAAAAAACCGAAAATGTAAACATCCTCCCATCCACACATTTTTGTTAAAAAAACCATGTATAAAGTAAAAATCAAAATCAGTGTAATATAAGCAACTTGTATTTTCCAATTCAACACAAAAGTTTTGACATACTGTTATAGTTCTTGAGAATCAGGAGAAAACATAGACCAGGGCTATTCAACTAAGTTTACTGAGGGGCCAAAATTGGTAAAATAAGGATCGTCACGGGCCAGAGGGCTAAACCTAGTTCTCCGCGGGCCAAATTTGGCCTGTGGGCCGCCAGTTGAATAACCCTGACTTAGAGGAATGTTTTGTACTAATTGCACGGCCAGTACAGAAGTCACACAGTGTTGTGCCAAACATTTCTTCAAGACTTTTGAAAAGGAAATCTCTCACGGTCTATTGCATAATTTAGCAGGAAATGTTTACAGTTTGAGTTCTGGGGTCCTTTATGGGGGACAAAAAAAACAGAAAAGACCCACCGCCTCCCTAATAAGTAGGTCTTTAGAGTCTACTATTTATGGGCTTCCTTCAGAGTGGAAGAGGGGAGGAACCGACAGTCTGCATACAGATAAGCTAGATCTGTAAAACAGATGTGCATGCAACAGTGAAGTCCTGGAACAAGACTACAATCCAGAAGTGGATGAACAACCAGAACTTTCAGCACTGCTAAAGTTTACAGTCGGTAACTGCGAAGAAGAAGGAGACTTCAAGTTATTGTCAGGACAAAACATCCATTTAATATCCCTTCTTGTTATTAACCATTCACTGCCCCTTGACACAGAACCTACAGCCATTTACTGCCCCTTGACACAGAACCTATAGCCATTCAATGCCCCTTGACACAGAACCTGCAGCCACTCACTGCCCCTTGACACAGAACCTACAACCATTCAATGCCCCTTGACACAGAACCTACAGCCACTCACTGCCCCTTGACACAGAACCTACAGCCATTCACTACCCCTTGACACAGAACCTACAGCCATTCAATGCCCCTTGACACAGAACCTACAGCCATTCACTGCCCCTTGACACAGAACCTACAGCCATTCAATGCCCCTTGACACAGAACCTACAGCCATTCACTGCCCCTTGACACAGAACCTGCAGCCATTCACTGCCCCTTGACACAGAACCTACAGCCACTCACTGCCCCTTGACACAGAACCTACAGCCATTCAATGTCCCTTGACACAGAACCTACAGCCATTCACTGCCTCTTGACACAGAACCTGCAGCCATTCACTACCCCTTGACACAGAACCTACAGCCATTCACTGCCTCTTGACACAGAACCTGCAGCCATTCAATGCCTCTTGACACAGAACCTACAGCCATTCACTACCTCTTGACACAGAACCTGCAGCCATTCACTACCTCTTGACACAGAACCTACAGCCATTCACTGCCTCTTGACACAGAACCTACAGCCATTCACTGCCCTTTGACACAGAACCTACAGCCATTCACTGCCTCTTGACACAGAACCTACAGCCATTCAATGCCCCTTGACACAGAACCTGCAACCATTCAATGCCCCTTGACACAGGACCTACAGCCATTCACTGCCCCTTGACACTGCCCTGACTGCTCTCCGGACTTGATTCCAATGAGACAGGCTTATGGAGCTGTTAGAATAAAAACAAATATTTTTTGTGAAATGCATCACTGGTTCATGGTCTTCACAAAGTGAGCAAACAACACACACAGAAATGAAAAGCCAACAAACAGCCTGGCAAAGACATAACTATGATGAGGCAAACAGGAAGAATTAAAAAAAAATATATATATATATATAGAGAGAGAAACGGAACGAAATGAGAGATCCCAGTGTAGATTCCTAGGCCCTTAGAAAGAAATGATACCGCTACTGCTCTCATGATAAGCATATCGTAAAAAACTGACTTTTTCTTCTTCCCCTTTACCAGCTGTAAACTCTGTAGAAAAGTTCTGGTTGTTTATCCACTCGTGGACTTTAGTCTTGCTCCAGAACTTGTGTATTGTGTGACTACAGATTTTAAAGATTTGGTTTTTTTTTACAGATTAGTTTTACAGATCTGGATTATTTGTAAGCAGACTGCTGGTTCCTCACCTCTTAGGCAGATTCATTCCTTCAAAGGATACATGCTTAATTAGCCCACTTTCATGACTTGCTTTTTAGGGGGCAGTGTTTTATTAATTTTTGTGTGTCCCCAAAATGGGACTACTCAACTATCACAGCCAAGCTGTAACAAACCACTCAACTATCACAGCCAAGCTGTAACATAACACAAACCACTCAACTATCCCAGCCAAGCTGTAACATAACACAAACCACTCAACTATCACAGCCAAGCTGTAACATAACACAAACCACTCAACTATCCCAGCCAAGCTGTAACATAACACAAACCACTCAACTATCACAGCCAAGTTGTAACATAACACAAACCACTCAACTATCACAGCCAAGTTGTAACATAACACAAAACACTCAACTATCCCAGCCAAGCTGTAACATAACACAAACCACTCAACTATCACAGCCAAGCTGTAACATAACACAAACCACTCAACTATCACAGCCAAGCTGTAACATAACACAAACCACTCAACTATCCCAGCCAAGCTGTAACATAACACAAACCACTCAACTATCACAGCCAAGTTGTAACATAACACAAAACACTCAACTATCCCAGCCAAGCTGTAACATAACACAAACCACTCAACTATCACAGCCAAGCTGTAACATAACAAAAACCACTCAACTATCACAGCCAAGCTGTAACATAACACAAACCACTCAACTATCCCAGCCAAGCTGTAACATAACACAAACCACTCAACTATCACAGCCAAGCTGTAACATAACACAAACCACTCAACTATCACAGCCAAACTGTAACATAACACAATGTGCCAATTGCCCTTTTAAAGACAAATAAAGAAGAAGGGAAAAGATAGAGAAAAGGTTACAAACAAAGAGACAAAGAAAAGAAAGAAGAAATAAAGAGTGAATAACCGAAAAGGGAAAGGGAGAGAGAAAAGACAAAAAAAAAAAAAAAAAAGAGGGGTGGGATAGAAATAGAAAATAATTTAGAGAAATCAAGAGACAGAGAGATGTTGCAAATAAACAAACATATCTCAGAAAGAAAGACTGGAATAAGTTCAACTCAACAACAAACAATCAAAGCTAAGAATATTTACAAACACTTACAGCAGAGGATATATCCACCCACTGCAAAGCTTTTTGTATCAAATCATCTGGTGTGGTCTGCTTGTCGAGGTTCCAGTAGGTAAAGTTGTTAAACTTGTGTGTTGCAGTCAGGGTTCGATCCTCATCCTCTGTGGATCTTTTATGTGGCTCTCTCAGCACCAGGCCTAGACAAGGAGAGGTACGTACAACACATAAATAGAGAGAATCAGATAACGGACGTACTTGATTGGGGGGGGGGGGGGGGGGGGGGGGGGCACCTTTTTTTTTCTTCCATGGCTGTGAACTGTGGTGGAAAGTTCTGGCTGTTCATCCACTTCTGGACTTTAGTCTTGTTCCAGAACTTGAGTTGTGCATGCATATCTGTTTTACAGATCTGATTTATTTGTATGCAGACTGTTGGTTACTCACCTCTCAGGCATATGCACACTGACTTTAAAGGAAACACAATTAGCCAGCTTTAGTGACATGTTTGTTAGGGGGGCAGTGTTTCTATCCCACCCGCCCGTAACTTACCTTACCGGGGGGGGGGGGGGGGGGGGAATTAGGGGACGCAAGAATTATGTCTGAAAAAATTCATTACCATCATGTGCCATGCCGGTAATCACAGGCTGTCATGTTTCGCCATCTCACACGATCACCAGAATCATGGATCAGGCCAATGTTTTTGTCTAACCCCCATCCACCTTGTGAAGCCATGCAGGTATTTATTTCTTTGCCTTCCTCTTGCTCTCTTTCCATTAATCCTGCCAGTTGTTACCAAGTTCTTGACTCCACTCCTTTTCACGGCATGTTCAGAAAAACACTGACTGCCTATGTCTAATTGTTCTAATTGTTCTAATAAGTTTACAACTTGCACAGGGAAAAGATAAAATAATAAATATAGCTAAACATCTTCTTCAGTCTGCAATTATAAGAGTGTTTGGCACAAATGTGTTGTGGTCTACAGATAGGATGCAATATATGCGCCTTTTGAGCCAACACATCTCTGATTTCTGCAAACTTTAAATCAGTTGCCTTTTTGGCCATGCTTGTTAAGGGCAAGTGGATCTATTTTTTATTTAACTTCTCCCAAAATGAGGCCCGATTACTCAGACGGGGTATAACATAATCTTCTTAGGTTTAACTTCATTTTAAGAAACAGGGTATAAACTTTTTCAAGTAACAATACAAACAAAGATGAAACAGACAGATACAGTGCAGACCTGATAAGGAGAACTCTCTGGGGACCCAAGAAATGGTTATTCTTATCAGAAATTCCTCTTATCCAGATAAGTTTTCAAGCAAGAAAAATTGCAGGGGAATGAACAAACTGTTCTTCACAACAGAAATGTGCCATATCCGAGATTTTCATAAGCAATCTGCACTGTGTTAAACAAAGGATACAAAAAGAAAGAACAACTTCTGTACCATTAAGTTGGTAAACCCTGCCAGGGGCTTCAGTGCATTTTCCTGCTTTATTATTTCTTTAGCCTAGAGAACACAGAAGTTGTATTCTTGTACAGATGCAGTTTAAACCAAAAACATTACTATTAATTAATGCAAGAAAAAAAGATTTGAACCTGTATATCCATCTGGCAGTGTAATTTCTGATCCATTTAGCGGCCTGCCTCGGAAAAATGCTGTCATGTCATCACCTGCGAACAAAATGTAAGCTTGATAATTCTACTGTCATTTCAGAGTAGGCCACTTTAAGAGTGAAGTATTATTGTGGGAAGATCAGGCTGGGGATTTTTAGCTAGAATGAAAGGAAAGCTTGTGGCATAACAAAATAAAGTTTTTTTTAAATCTACATCTTCCAGTATGAGGATGGAGGTGGAGGCAATCACTGCAGCTCTGATTTAGATAGCAGAAAACAAAGTTAGCAGGGAAATTATTGCGTGTGATTTTCAGTCGGCAACGCGGAAGGTTGAAAATGGACTAATGTGGCATAAGTGGATACCATTTATCAGTACACCAACATTGCAGGAAATCACGGGGATATATGTCCGGGATACGCAGGAGTAGGAGGGAATAAAAGAGCAGATTTTCTGGCTACAAAAGCGACAGCTACGGGAACACTCGTACGGGACAAGGTAGATATTCTGAAGATCATATATGAACTAATGTTGACAGAAGAAATGAGATTCGATGAAGTAGCATGTGTACGAATGTGTGAACGAGGAATTAAAAGGGGATCCGTCAAGAAAGGACGTATAAGAGGAAGCGAACGACGTGTGTAATCAGGGTGCTATGGGAACAGTTAGCACCTACATCTTAAGATATTTGCTGCAGGAGACAGAGCACCTACTGCTATGCCTGGTGTGCTAAGATGTCAATTTTTAAATCAGTAATCCCCCCGTGTGGGTTCCGGGGCCCCATTGTGGGGAAAACAAGAATAGACCCACTGCCTCCCCAAAAGCATGTCGTAAGAGTCAACTAATTGGGGAGCTTCCTTTGAAGTCGGAGTGCATCTGCCGGAGAGGCAAGGAACCAACAGTGTATTTAAGAGAATGAGATCTGTAAAACTGATGCACATGCAACACTCAGGTTCTGAAGCAGGACTGCAGTTCAGTAATGGACGAGCAACCAGAACTTTGCGCCAGAGTGTACAGCTGGTGAACGCGAAGAAGAAGAAGAAATCAGTAATCAATGGGAAGTAAAATACTGCTGTGCAGCAGATGTGAAATGCTGATGTATATTTGAAATATGGCTCATCTTCATCATCATCTACCAGGTCCTTTGCAGAACTTAGTCCCTTATCTCATGCAATTTCATATCGAAGGAGTCGCTTACATCCTGTGCCCATCTTCGTGTTGGTTGACCCCTGCCCTTCTTTCCTGGTACCATGCCTTCAGTTAGTTTTTTTCTTCCAATCCGCCATGGGGCTTGATATGGCCAAAATATTTCAACTTCTAAGATAAGATCATGTTTATTAGCCAATCTTCCTTGATGTTAAGATCTGTTAGAATGTTAGTATTTTCTTTCTTTTCCTCTCCATTCATGGTATTCTGAGAATCTTTCTACAGCATTTCAGCTCATAAGCCCCCTATTTTCTTTCTTAAAGACTGGGAGACAGTCCACGACTCACATCCATATGTAGCTACAAAATAAGGCTTTATGTGTGAAATGCTGACCTGAGTGCGGCATCTTTGACATGGAAAACTGCACTGAAGATTGCACAGGACAGGAAAGCATGGAAAGTCCTCTCTGAAGCCTCATGTGCCACTAGGCATAATGAGAACTGATGACTGATGATGATGTGAAATACTGTGTTGCAGATGTGAAATGCGGCTATTGGTATGAAATATTATAGTAAGCTGTCAGTGTCAAATACTGTTGTGTGAAATACAGTCCTATGAAATGCTTTTGGTATAAAATATGATACTGAGGTAGGTGTGAAATACTGCTGTCAAATCCAAAACACTGAGGTTAATATGACAGCCTGAGAAATTTTAATTTAATCCATATACGTAAAATTGGGACCAACATGAAACAAACAAAAACAAAAATGAGTGAAATACGTTGACATATAACTCTGCATAAAACATAGGGTGTTTACATATTGACATAACTGTCAGATTATATGGTGCAATGCTTAGTGCACATGGACACATGCTCCTCACACATGGTGGACATGGATAACTGCTCCTCATACAGGGTGCATTGCTTAATGCACTGGATAACTGCTCCTCATACATTGTGCATTGCTTAATGCACTGGATAACTGCTCCTCATACATTGTGCATTGCTTAATGCACTGGATAACTGCTCCTCATACATTGTGCATTGCTTGATGCACTGGATAACTGCTCCTCATAACAGGGTGCATTGGTTGATGCACTGGATAACTGCTCCTCATACATTGTGCATTAGTTGATGCATTGGAAAACTGCTCCTCATAACAGGGTGCATTGGTTGATGCACTGGATAACTGCTCCTCTTACATGGTGTATAGGTTGATGCACTGGATAACTGCTCCTCATACATTGTGCATTGGTTGATGCACTGGATAACTGCTCCTCATACATGGAGCATTGGTTGATGCACTGGATAACTGCTCCTCATACGTTGTGCATTGGTTGATGCACTGGATAACTGCTCCTCATACATTGTGCATTGGTAGATGCACTGGATAACTGCTTCTCATACAAGGTGCATTTGTTGATAACTGCTTCTCAACACAGTATGTTGCTTAGGGCTCTAACCCAGATGAAACAGGCAGATCACGACCAGACAAAAAAAAAAGTGGTTATGAATGATGCTTGGTAACAAACAATTGCAATCTAGACATTCACAGAGACAGTTATATAGTTTGTGTGACGACTGCTGAATGTTGAATTATGAATCGACATCACAGCACTCGGGACACTCCCATAAGGGCTCAGTCCGTATCTTCAGCAGCAAACAAAGAGTTCAGTTCCAATTATGCTACCAGTAACCGACCGTATATCCGTCTCATCCTTTCCCTGAGTGTTGAGCGTCGGCTAGACTGCTGGCTGTTGTTACTGGGCATCTGACAAGATACAGCAAAATATGCCAGGCAATAAATCGTAAAATAAATTGTTTAAATTCATTACACATAACAGCAGTATACTATTAAAACACTAATTTTGAAAAATTACTGTCACTCATAGATTATAGATTTCTAGTTCTAGTCAAAATAAAAATAAAAATTTAAAAATAAAACGTACCATCAGTGGCGCTTGGCGTGATGGTCTTACAAAAGAAATCTTCAACTTTCGCCTCGCCGTTAAAATCAATTTCACAAGGTACAAAATGACACGAATCTGTCACAGCTTTCTGCACAGATTTTGTATCAATGAAAATTGCCATGCTTGAGATGGGACTCCCAAAATTCTCCCGCTTCCAGTTCGGCAAGCAGTTTGCTTATTTACTTTTACAGCAGGGCTGACGAAGTTGGTATTTTCGTACAAGTTGGTACTATTTGACCCTTGCCGAGCAAAACTGTACTTTTTAAATTACGCAGCTGGTAATGAAATTTACCAGCCTTGTCAAAGAAGAACATTATGAACAAATAAACAAAGAAGTAAGAACAACCACCTAGTGCTGTGAGGACGGGGGGAGGGGGGGGAGAGTTACGCCAGAAAACTATTTTGGTTTATAATTTCAGAAGAAAATAGGGTTCTAATAACGAAGTCGGCACAGCTACACACTAATTGACCTTTTATTCATGCTATCTCATGCTGGTCTACGTAACAGGGGTGGCGTGTCTAGTCTTATCACCGGTTAACGACGCGATATCTAAAACTGGCTCTAAACCTAACCCCTTGTCCCACAGGCTCAGCCTATGTCCCACGATAGAGTGCAGCGCATGACTCGTAGAAGCAACGCCTTTTTTGTTTACGAGTGAAAACGCGATGTCGGCGGCAACTGCTCACACAACAACGATTAACATGCAACGCAGAAAGCTTTGCGAAGAAAACAATACACTGTAACACCCCTCTAAAGTAGACCTGCATGAGCACGCATGAATAAATGGTCAGCTAGTGTGTTGCTCTAGCCCGAATTCATTACTAGAACCGAAAACAAAAAGGAAATAACATAAAAATCGCTTTCCATTAGTTTAGAATGTAGGCTTAATCTTTTAGCATTTTTGCTTTCCTCTGTAACTGCAGAGGGCCTGAGTGGTTTCGATGTATGGCGTCCGCCTCAAGTGCTGGAGGTCCAGATTTCAGGCTCCGGTGAAGGCTAGGGGTTTTTCACGTGGACTTCTAGTAATTTTCCATGGGTAGTACGATCGTACGCCCAAGTGTATTGTTCCTTGGCAGTTGGAAATCGAAAAAGGTAGCCTAACAGCGTTGCCAGGCAAAATGTGGAGTTAAAAATCTACCCAAGTATTTCAGGATCCTGGCTGGTGCTACGGAGTTCGTGCACTGCGCTGAGATTCTTCGAATTCAGGCTTGAGTTAGAAGTAGAACGGTGGACTTATGGGTTACCTACCCTTCTGCCAGGATGTTGCTTCGTTGTATAAACAAAAATCTGCAACTGGATAGAGTTTTCTCTCTACTTATCAATATTAAGATTTTTTTTAAATCGCTCTTCTGTAAAGACTTCAGCAATAACCACTTTGATGAGATCAAAGTTATTGCTCCAGGATATTACCTGCACGAACTGGAGGCCACCACACCAGCTTGTAACAACCAGAGCGTTGAGGGTGGAGGGGGGGGGGGTGGTACAGCTATGATATAACGGACAAAGAACTTCACATTTGATTAAAGGCCAGTTATGTGTGTATATATATATGTGTGTGTGTGTGTGAACGTTTAAAAACGTTTTAAAAGGATTTTTGTAATTATTATTTTTTTATTATCTGGTATGTTTTGGTACTTTTAAACAACAAACAAAACTGGTACTATCTACGTAAAATCTTCGAAAGCTCTGCTCTACAATGTTCGATACTCGCATGACAATGATAATGTTCGACTATATGGAAATGATGAATGAATCAAGAATTGAATCACTTCACTAGGGACATTCCCAAACGCGCTACATCTCCTTCTTCAGTAACCATTAAAGATTTGACATGCTAGTAGCACCACTGCGTGGTAAATTGATACACGACAAGGCAGATGTGGTCAAGGCCCTTTAAGAACAAGCCACGGAATCAGTAGAGAAACAATACTATTATAGCTTAGAGAGAATAAGGCACTTGGGTGTAACGAGAGGGTCTGGCCGGCTCACTACACTCAGAGGTTAGGCAAGACGGACACAAAACCAGATTGTGACCGGTACCACCAGTATTGAAACTCTGCGCTGGCTGCTGAAGATGATAAAGGAGCATACATGGGAATGCCCCGAGTGCTGTGATGTCAATTCTTAGTTTATCAACCGCCTTCTCTAGATAAATAGAGAAGGCCGTGGTTCATCATTGGAATTTGGCTAGGCCACTTGACAGATTTCGATACCTAGATGATTTCTCCCATGAGTATCGATATTCGTCTGTGGCGCCAACATTTCTTCTTCTACAATCAATTGGCCTGCACATTGTATCAACAGTTGGTGCCCTTGGACTTTCCTATGATACAACAAACATGGCAATACTGATGTAGAGAGGAAACACCAGCGTTCTTGACAGCAGAAGCCGTGGGCGGTAAAGTTATCATTTAATTATAATACATGCTGTTGTAACTTGGAGGTCGTTGGTTTCTTGTTCAGCAGGATTAACATTTTTGTCTCATTCACTGTAGCGAGCGAGATGAAAGTAGTAAGAATTTTTTCGGCTAATAAAAGGCCGAAAAAATTCTTACTACTTTCATCTCGCAAGTTTTTTACTAAAATTTTAGTGATAGTTTAGTCAGACCATTGATTGACCCATAGCTTAAAGTACTTAAAATTAAAGCTATCTATGGTTTAGTATTTAGTGTAATGAATCAAGGGTCGTTTTCTTTCAATCTGGGTAGGATTGATTCTGATATTAAAAATGTATTATTACTTTTGATATGATATATAAATAATATTTTTTATTTATTAAAAACTAATTAGTCACGCCAGCAAAATCCGGCTCTGCTGGCAAATTTGGCCGGTAAGCTGGACTGCTTCGGCCGGCTTAGTGGGAGTTATGTCCCTTCGCCAAACTCAAAACAAGTCGCGGAAAAAGTCACGAATCAAATGTCATACTTACCTATCATCATCCGAGTGCGTGTAGGGCTGCGTAGGGTTGCGTCTAGGGTTACCTATCATCATACGGTTGCACGTAGGGCTGCGTAGGGTGTATATCATCATTATACGGTTGCGTGTAGGGATGCGTAGGGTGTCTATCATCATCATCATACGGTTGCGTGTTGGGTTGCGTAGGGTTTGGGTTAGCGGTAGGGTTAGGGGTGTGGGTTAGGGGTAGGGTTAGGGTTAAAGGTAGGGTTAGGGTTAGATGATGTGAAAATATTCACGTAGGAGGTGGAAATACTGGCCGACAATCTGATGCTTGTGGAAGTGGTGCCACTGGAAGTGTGCCAAATATGACGGTGGCGAATTGTCCGTGTCAGTAGCATCCACCGTCCGTCGCGTGCATGCGACTGTGCGCGATTGTAACCCTAAACCCTAACCCCTAAACGCTAACCCTAACCCCTAACCCTCATCTATCTTACGCAAACAACCAACCCTACACGCAATAAGCAGCCCTACACGCAACCGTAGGATGATGATAGACACCCTACGCAACCCTACACGCACCCGGATGATGATAGGTAAGTATGCCGTTTGATTCGTGACTTTTTCCGCGACTTGTTTTGAGTTTGGCCAAGGGACATAACTCCCACTAAGCCCCGCTAAGCCGGCCGAAGCAGTCCAGCTTACCGGCCAAATTTGCCAGTAGAGCCCAAAATCCTTCTGCATATCATTCTGAGGAAGATTGGGCTATCTTCCGAATAACGGGCACATATTATGGCGGCCGCAAAACACCCAAACAGAGCCTTAGTCACATGTCAGTTGCGCACTTCCGGTGACTAAATTTGCGAACTTTCGGCGACTACTGCCACCGCTGAGAGTATCCCCCACGCCGCGTGAGCGGTGTCCATTGGGGCTAGACTAGATGGCTGGGACTCACGAGCAGCAGCTTCTGCATCTCCTGCAGCTTTGCTCGTGAGTCCCAGCCATCTAGTTTAGCCCCGGCGTGGGGGATGCTCTCGGCAGTGGCGGTAGTGGCCGGAAGTTCGAAAATTAAGTTGCCGGAAGTTTGCAGTTTACATGTGACTGGTCCTGTTTTTGGCCCCCATAATATGTGCCCGTTATTCGGAGGATAGCTGAAGATTGAAAATAAATTTGAATATAAACTACAAGCGTTTAACAAGCGAGTTTTAGTTTGAGGGACAAGAGACCATTTTAATTTTTTTCAATATGAGAATCATCCTAGAGAAGTGTAGAGAATACAAGATAGATCTTATACTTGTTTCATAGACTTCAGCAAGGTATTTAACTGTGCAACATCATAAACTGTGGCATATAATGAGTGAATTCCAGAGAAATTTGACTCGTTTGTGTATTTCACTTGTGTTTGAAAAAGGCTGCCCGGCTGAAACGTTACTTTGTGTTGTTTTGTGCATGTTTTCCTCTTTCCCATTTTGTTGAGCTTTTTAGTCAAATTTCTCTGGAATTCATTGTATTAGCTTGACTGCAGCCACCCCCATAGTTTCACCATATAATGAGTGGCATGGTATTTCCAAAACATCTGATGCACTTAATAGAATCTCGGCTCTCCTTCGAACTTCGTCCAAATATTATGGCGGCCAAACAAATACCCTAACAGGGCCTCAAGTCGTGTGTAAAATGCGGAGTGCCTGTCGAGGAACAAACCACGGCAAAATTAGGATCGCCTCCGAATAACAGGCCAATATTATGAGGGTCTCAGTGATATGTTAATTGCGGATCTGTTTCTGCGACTATGCTGCACCGCCGACAGTATCCTTGCGTGCGGATTGGGGACTAAACTACATGACTGGGACTCACGAGCAAATAAATTGGAGGAAGTTGCAGGAGATGTGGTAGCTGCTGCTTGTGAGTCCCAGCCATCTAGTTTAGCCCCCAATCCACATAGCAGCGCAGGGGATATGCTGGGCGGTGAGTTTAATCGGAAGAACACTATGGCTAACCTGCACCTGTCTCAAACATTTCAACGGACAGTAATCCTAGTTTTGCTGCGATGTGTTCATTGGAGGAAGTCTGCATTTTACACAAGACTGAGGCCCTGTTGGGGTATTTGTTTGGCCGCCATAATATGGGGACGAAGTTCAGCCAAAATCTCTTTACCATGAGCAACAAGCAGTGGTCAGAGTAGCTGGTGAAACATCGTAATGGTTTGAAGTACTTAAAGGGGTGAGGCAGGGCAGCATTCTTTCATTCTTTCTCCCTCCCTCTTTAACATATATGCTGAAAATGTTATGAGAAACGCTAATAGCGATGAGGCATGTGAGAGCTTTCCTCCACTTAAAATTGGAAGTAATCCTATCCGAGAACTCAGATATGCAGACGACACTGATATTCTTTTTAACAGTAGGGGTAACTTACTGGAGAGGTAAGCTCCATTCCTGTGCAAAAGAGGCAGGAAGCTTCGTTCCTGTGAGAGAAATTGCTGGACAGTTGAAATCATGGCGTAGAAGATCATCTGTGTCAGGACTTATTCAAAAGTACACGAGACTGAAGGTTGTGTATAGACATGACCAACACGGCATGGACTTTAAGAAGAAGAATTTTATCGTAATCTGGTTAAAAGTACTCCCATCTCCTTGTGCACATTCGATGTCATCCAGACCCTCTGCTGTCTTTACTGTCGGTTGTTACTACTTTTTAGGGCAGTTTAAAATAGGAGGAAGATTTGGGGGAAGGAAAGGTCCCTCTGCAAGAACATTACAATCTGTTCCCAAAATCAAAACATTGTGATGGTTCAGTTTAGGTATACATTTCAGTTGATTATGATCAGGTACTCGCAGTTCCAACTTCATATCAAACAGATCATCCCAACGTTGCTCCATTCCTGTGCAACTTACTGTTACAGGCTGTAAGCTCCGTTCCTGTGCAACTTACTGTTCACCGGCTGTAAGCTCTGTTCCTGTGCAACTTACTGTTCACCGGCTGTAAGCTCCGTTCCTGTGCAACTCACTGTCACGAGCCTTAAGCTTTGTTCCTGTGCAACTTACTGTCATGGGCCGTAAACTTTGTTCCTGTGCAACTTACTGTTCACCGGATGTAAGCTCTATTCCTGTGCAACTTACTGTTCACGGTCTGTAAGCTCTGTTCCTGTGCAACTTACTGTTCACCGGCTGTAAGCTCCGTTCCTGTGCAACTTACTGTTCACCGGCTGTAAGCTCCGTTCCTGTGCAACTTACTGTTGACTGGCTGTAAGCTCCGTTCCTGTGCAACTTACTGTTCACCGGCTGTAAGCTCCGTTCCTGTGCAACTTATTGTCACGGTCTGTAAGCTCTGTTCCTGTGCAACTTACTGTCACGGACTGTAAGCTCCATTCCTGTGCAACTTACTGTTCACCGGCTGTAAGCTCCATTCCTGTGCAACTTACTGTCGCAGTCTGTAAGCTCCATTCCTGTGCACCTTACTGTTCACCGGCTGTAAGCTCCGTTCCTGTGCAACTTACTGTCACAGTCTGTAAGCTCCGTTCCTGTGCAACTTACTGTCGCAGTCTGTAAGCTCCGTTCCTGTGCAACTTACTGTTTACCGGCTGTAAGCTCCGTTCCTGTGCAACTTACTGTCACCGGCTGTAAGCTCCGTTCCTGTGCACCTTACTGTTCACCGGCTGTAAGCTCTGTCGGAAATTTCTAGTTGTTCATCCTCTTCCTGGACTTTGGTCTTGTTCTAGAAGTTTAGTTTTGTGTGCACGTCCATTTTACTAGATTATTTATATGAAGACTGTTGGTTCCTCACCTCTCAGGCAGATGTCCTCAGACTTCCTGGCAGAAACTTGGTTAGTGATCGTCTAATTGTGCAGAGTGATCAAGTTATATGGGATAAAACCTGGTGCAGTGGACGTTGCACTTCTGTCTTTTAACACCCTCTTCAAACTTGCAATGAGCTGTTTGCACTAAGCTGTTATTGCAATAAGTCGTGTTCTGACCTTGGGCTAGTTGTCTAGCAGATGATGTGTCTAGTGAATGATCTTAGCACACATTCTTAAGATGACATAACTGGGACACGCCGATGCCGACTCCAGAGTACAATACAGTTTATTGACATCTCATCACTTGACATATATTGTCCTGTTCACAGCTTACAGGCACCACATTGTTTAGACGACAACACGCTGACTTCTCACACATTCATCGACAAGAGTTCGGCGCCTTCAATTACACATCGCCGCATAGATGGATCTGGTCATTGCATCAAGCTTCACACAACTTGGCATCGATAGATGTTGTCATCTGGTCTTCCTCTCGCAACAATCAGTTTTTAGTTCTCATTCTCACGAACACTCTCACGTCCTCTCGTTCTGACGGTCAACACATACTAACTCGACCAGACTGGGGTCTGATCCTATACCCAGTGTTCGTTCAACCTGGCAACACGTGGTTGTTCTTGCGTTCCATGTGGCGACCTGTGGTCGTTCTCCTTGGGTTCCACGTGATAACTCGTGGTCGTCCCTTATCTTGAAAACCTAGGTTAATCCGAGTATCTGGCTTATCTCGGTATTCTAGTTGATCTGGGGCTTTCCCCCCAACCTTCCCAATCAGTGTGAAAATATCCCCCATTACAAAACTCCAGTACCTTCTTTTTTATTACAGAAAAACCATGAAGAAATATAGATATGCTGATCCAGGCAAATTAACAACTGCTCATCGTTTGCGGGGATATGCTGTGTTGTTCATTGGCTGGAACTTGTTAGGCTATGGTGTCTGGAAGTTGTTAAGTACAGCTGCTGCCAGAAGGGACCCTGAGTGGGAAAACAAACCCCAGGGTGAGTTTTGATTTCCATGAAAACCATTGTCCATACATGATCTGCATGCATATTTTTTTTTCTATTAATGTACTATTTCTTGAGGCCTTGGAGATGTGGTTGTACAGAAGAATGCCTATGACTCCCAGTTTGAGTGTGGGGCCCTAGTTTGATGCGAGGAATCAGCAGTCTGTATACAATTAGGCCAAATCTGTAAAACAGATGTGCACGCAAAACTCGGGTTCTGAAACAAAACTAGTCCAGAAGGAGGTGAGCAACCTGAGCTTTCCACGGAGTTAACAACTATTTAGCTATGTTTACTCACAAGCCAACATTTTGAAAAGGGGGATCGTCATAGTCCAGAGGCCCGTAGTAAATTTGCAGTATATTGTTTGTGTCTGCATTATTTACATTAACAGTGGAGGTCATTGTTTTTTCCGGTTAAAAAAAAGTGGGCATGTATGTATATGATTTTCAAAGTTTACCTACATTTGAATACTGACTTTAGATATAATATAAACTTAGATGAATGAATGAATCAAGAATTTACATAATTGCACTCAGTGCACTCCCATACTTCAGAGCTATTAAACTAATTTACTCAAAGGTCAACATTTTGGAAAAAGGGGATCTTCAGAGCCCTGAACTCCAGCATAGAAAGATCCTCAATTCACTGCCCCTTGACGTAGAACCTACAGCCATTCACTGCCCACTGCCCTGATTGGCAGTAATCCGAGGGCCACTTACAAGGCCTCCGCAGGCCAGATTTGAC
The DNA here is from genome assembly GCA_905116865.2 of Candidula unifasciata. NCBI lineage: Eukaryota > Metazoa > Mollusca > Gastropoda > Stylommatophora > Geomitridae > Candidula > Candidula unifasciata. The sequence goes on along the minus strand of CAJHNH020001591.1, from coordinate 733,823 downwards.
CCACGAGCTGCCAGTTAAATAGCCCCGCCATACATGCTGTGTCCTCATCCTCAGTAGCCAATCAAGAGTTCCTAAACTGGTGTTGCCAGTTGCAACCTGATTAAAAATCCACCTGTCTTTTCCGCTGTCCATGGCCGCAATGTAGGCAGGCCATAAATAGGGCCAATTGTCTGAACGCGGGTTCTGATCCTCTCCACGGTGATCCTCATCCACATGGTGGCACTTTGTGTCATCGGGTTTTTATCGCTTGTGTGATGTCCTGGTGGGGTGTAAAAAGTCAGTCAGTCCCCTGTCCGTTTTAAACCATCCATACCTTCTACTGACTCCCCGCTGAATCAGTGTCTCAAGGAGTCAGTACTGTTTAAAGTTAGGGGTAACTACAGGGGTTTTGTATGTCTCTACAGAACGGTAAAGAGTACCGGCACCTTATTGGAGGCACAGTTTTCAGCTCTAATGTGGTGGATTATTTGTGGAGTGAAATAAAAGAAAAGAACCTGGAAAGATAACATCAAAGGAACCCTACAATAGTATGATGTGTGTATGTTCAAGGTGGCTAAAAGAGCAAGAAGCAGAGCCTTGTATCTCCCTCACAGTCAAAGAGGGGAAGAAGACTATCCATTCTGCCATTGATTTGTATTTAAAACTAGCTGTACCTGGCCACGCGTTGCTGTGGCGTAATTTGGCTACATGGAAAATAGAGAACATAGAAATGTGTCTTCGCTTCACGCTAGCGATGTACAGTGCAACAGCTAAACCACAGCTAATAAAACTTTGAGTGGGTAAGGCAGTTACTGTAACTTAAATCTATCTCAGTAAACAGTTTATTGTAACCACCCATCCCCCAGTTCACATACTACTTTCTCCTTCATCGAAAAAAAAAATTACTTTGTGGTGAGTTAATTCAAGATAATGCTCACTCAGAGGATTTGATTATTTACAGACGGTTCAGTGGCAAGAGACAAAAGAAGTGCTTGGGGTTTTTGTTAATGGTCGATGTTTGGCGCAGGAGAGCCTAGCATGTGCCACCACAACAAGAAGTGGAGGTGGTGCTGCAGCTTTCTGCTGGTTAGAGAACACTACACACACCCACACAACATGATTGTAGCTGACTCAGAAAGCATGCTGAGAAAGGTCAGGACAGGCATGCTTCGTGCAGAGGGGCATGCTTCACTGCGGAGGACACGGGTGAGGAGTATGGTCTGGATTTTTTCACCGGGACATGCCGGTGTGTTGGGAAATGAACAGACTGGCTGGCTCTGCACAACTTGGTGGAATACTGATGCAAAATAAGGCAGACATGGTTAGTGCCTTGTGGGAGAGTGTGTACAGTTGGGAGAAGCAGAGGGATCACCACTGTGTGGTGAGATTGATGCAGGGGGGAGTGACGAGAGGTTCTGGCAGCTGCTCAAGGCTCAGAAGAGAAAGGCAAGACGGACATTTAATCAAAGTGCTACTGACGCCATTAGTATCGGAAATTTTCACTAGCTGCTGAAGATGGGGATGGAGTATTTATGGGAATGCCCCGAGTGCTGTGATGTTGATTATTGAATCAACTCACCTTAGTGTTGTTTGTGAGATGCGGCAAAATCTGCCAGGCAATAAATTGTGTGATATATTGTTTGTGGCGTCATAATTTAAATTATCAACAGGATGACATTGTTTTTAACATACATTTCCACAGGTGAAAAGATTGCTCTCGCCACTGGTGCCGACCCCACAACTGTAAAAACATTTAAGTTACCTTTCGGCAGTTCAGCGACAGCGGATAATAAATCGTGAAGCATTCGTCCATACAAGACTTACGAGGACTCATCTTTACATACATCTTTGAAATGTGAATTGCCTGGGATTGTACAGTTTTCTGATATTTAAAATATGTCAAAATGTGTAGTATTGTTTGATTTGTTTTATATTGGAAATCAGTAAAGAGATTTAAATTATGTTGTTTAGTGTTGTTCTCATGTTGATTTCAGGGCCCCATTTGGGGGGGGGGGGGGGGGGGAAGGGGGTAATAAACCTGCTCCCTCCCCCCTTCTTCTTCCTCCAAGTATGTTATAAAATGTGACTAAGTAGAGGTTTCCCTAAATCAGGTGTGTTGGGCTGAAAGGTGCAAATGTCACAGCCTAGCTTTAAACCTCAACACAATGTACCAAACACCCTTTTAAAGGTAAATGAAAGTTGTTAATGGTTGTTTGGTTAGAAAGCTTTTTTGAAGTCTTGAGTTGGTTGTGTTGATGTTCAGGTGGTTAGAATGCTTCTTGAGTTGGTTGTGTTGATGTTCAGGTGGTTAGAATGCTTCTTGAGTTGGTTGTGTTGATGTTCAGGTGGTTAGAATGCTTCTTGAGTTGGCTGTGTTGATGTTCGGGTGGTTAGAATGCTTCTTGAGTTGGCTGTGTTGATGTTCGGGTGGTTAGAATGCTTTTTGAGTTGGTTGTGTTGGTGTTCGGGTGGTTAAAATGCTGCTTTGGTTGGCTGTGTTGATGTTCGGGTGGTTAAAAGGCTTCTTGAGTTGGCTGTGGTGGTGTTCGGGTGGTTAAAATGCTTTTTGAGTTGGTTGTGTTGGTGTTCGGGTGGTTAGAATGCTTCTTGAGTTGGCTGTGTTGATGTTCGGGTGGTTAGAATGCTTCTTGAGTTGGCTGTGTTGATGTTCAGGTGGTTATAATGCTTCTTGAGTTGGTTGTATTGATGTTCGGGTGGTTATAATGCTTCTTGAGTTGGTTGTGTTGATGCTCGGGTGGTTAGAATGCTTCTTGAGTTGGTTGTGTTGGTGTTTAGGTGGTTAGAATGCTTCTTGAGTTGGTTGTGTTGGTGTTCAGGTGGTTATAATGCTTCTTGAGTTGGTTGGGTTGCTGTTCTGGTGGTTATAATGCTTCTTGAGTTGGTTGTGTTGGTGTTCAGGTGGTTATAATGCTTCTTGAGTTGGTTGGGTTGCTGTTCAGGTGGTTAGACTACTGCTTGAGTTAACTGTGGTGATGTTCAGATACTTTGAGCACTGAAAGGAGCATGTGTCTATCGAGCTGTGGCTAGTGTAAAGATATTTCTTCCAAACTGATATCAAGGTGAGAAGTTGTGGTAGTCAAGCGGCTATAGACGCCTTCGTGCTAGCCCAAAAATCTTGGGTTTGAGTCCACATTAAGTCAAACTTTTATCAAAAATGACCTTTGCTCCCGGGTTGACCCAGCATAAAATGGGTACCAGGTAAAGTCTCAAGAAGTAAAGGTGACCTGAGTGGTGTTGACATCATCCACTGATCGCTGACTGGTCTGTACAAATCTTTTGTAGCATCATGTACTGGATGCACCATTGACTAATTTTACTGTTCTCCATGGGGATGGTGCTACAAAACTCTCCTCTCCCTCTCCAAGCAGAGAGGTAAAACTGGCACTTGAGCCTTACAGCTGGTCCTTACAAGCTTAGACATGGAATCCATGCAGAGGTGTATCATTACAAGTAGTAGCCGGGGCTCAGACTGACAAGACCTATCCACACATCTCCATGGTCAACATAGAAATGTTTCCTACTGGGAGCTCAGCTAATTTAGATCTGATTGACTTTTCCTTTGGAGTTGGAGCACATATGCTTGGAAGGTAAGGAACCAATAGTTTGCACACAAATAAGTCAGATCTGTAAAACAGATGTGAATGCAAAACTTATGTTCTGGAACAAGAATAAAGTCCAGGAGTGGACGAACAACCAAGATTCTCCACTGCAGTTCACAGCTGCCAAACGCAGAAGAAGAAGGAATCAACTATAGATAGGTCATACAGTTCAACAGGTTTGACCCTCTGACGAGAATGTTCCGGTACCCAACAGAGAGCAACACTGAAAAAAAACCATAATGAACATAGAGCAAAGGAAAGACCATGCAAAACATGAAATGACGGTAAAGAACAGCCTTAAAGAAATTAATGTTAAATTGTACAATACATCAGAAAGAGCATTCAGAAGGTCCGTACATCTCCTGCAAAACTTCAATGAGATAACTCGAGGTATAAAACAAGAAGAACATATGTTAAAAAGTGCTCTATGAACTTGGCCAAAGATAACAGTCTTCAACTCTTTATCTTGGGACCTAGGCATTAAACAATTACTAATGTGAATTTTTTCTTCTATGCCACACAGCATTCTATACATTTACTGGATACCTCGTGAGATAAGAACCAACTTCACAGCACTCGAGACATTCCCATAAGTGTTTCTTCCCTATCTTCAGAAGCAAGCACAAAGTTCCAGTTCTGATGGCACCAGTAATAGTATGACTGACTTCCTAACTGCTATAAGTGTTGAGCGACGGCCAGATTCCCTGGTGACTCCTCGCTGCACCAGCCTCTCCACGCCATGATGATCTATTTGTGCCTCCGCACTGTTCCATAACTTCCAAAGAGCTCTTACAACGTCTAGCTTATCATGTATAAACTTCCCACAGTGTCGTGCAGAACCATTCTATCACCAATGGGTGATGAATTTATGCAAGCCAAGCTAGATGTTGTCAATGCCCATTGGAAGCAAATGAATAATGCAGAGGCACAAATAGATCATTCAAGTCTGGAAAGAATGTTACTGCCAGGAGATTGGTCGACGCCCTACACTCAGTGAAAAAAGCAAGACCGACATATTATCAAACTGCTACTGGCACCTCTGGAATTGGAACTCTTCACTAGCTGCTGAAGATGAGGGCGGAGCGCCTAAAAGAACGTCCCAAGTGATGTGATGCCAGTTCTTAACCCACAACACTAGTCCTCTATATGAAAACTTTCTAACTAAATGTCCTTTGTTCGAGATTTCGAAACATGATCAAAGAAAACTAGTTCCGCTGTTAGTGAGTGGGGCTGAAATTAGGCCTGAGTTTTTCAAACTGAATACACAATACATTAGTTTGTCAGCTGCAATGTGAAAGTGTGGCGCGTGAACGTAATTTTGCGTATTTGTCCGCATATCTTGTAGGAGGTTAGTTTAGCCTCTCTGGTTTCCTTGCAGACTGGCGTGGACGATCAAGACTCCACAATCTGCGATCTGCAACTGCGTATATCCGTTCGTGTGTTGACACCCCTCCATGCCATGACAAAAGGCTGTCAAGATTCTTCTCATGCTGTCTTCCTCTGTCTCTCCTTCCACAGATCTTTCCAGTGGTCGCAACATGTTCCATTTTCCCTCTTTCCATAACATGATTAAAAGATGGTGACTGTCTCTTTCTGATGATTGTGATAAGTTGTCTTTGATCCCTCGCCTCTTTCAAAACATCCTGGTTACTTTTCTTAGCTATTCAAGGAATTCCAAGGATTTTTCTGTAAAACCACATCTCCGAGGTATCAAGATATTGTTCGGTGTGTTGATTAATTGTCAATGATTAACAGCCATATTTTAAAACTGGCTCTATAGTAGCATGCGAGAATTATTTTCCTAACCTCCAATGACGTGGATTTATTGCACAAAATGTTCTTCATTTTATAAAATGCAGCCTTGGCCTATTCTATTCTATTCTTTATCTCTATGATACATCTTCCCTCTGATGTTATCCATGTGCCCAGATACTTAAAAATTGTTTGCTAATAGACCGAATTACTGCGTCACGAAATTGTCTGTCTAAAAACTGTAATCAGTATGCTACTGGCACCATGAGTATCGGAACTCTTCGCTGGCTGCTGAAGATGGGGACGGAGCGCTTATGGGAATGCCCCGAGTGCTGTGATGTCGGTTCTTGAATCAAAGCAAATCAAATCAAAACTGTCACCAACATGAAACATTTTGAAAGCTAGGCCTATGTGTTATGGAGTAAACACACAGTCAAAAAATATGCGTTGCCATGACAAGCTATCATTAAGCAAGAAACAACGCACAACATAAAGAAGGAACGTGATTAAAAATTGCAATTAAAAAACTGGACGTTGCGACAACATGTGTTCATCAGCAAAGTCACTGAGCGATTATTTGTAGATGTGGCTCAGCCCTCGAAGCACACCCTAACTACATTCAGTGTTAACAGCGACAGTGAACAGACGTTATCAAGGGTAAGCCCGACCTGCCATCTTGTCAGTTTCTTCCGAGAAATATTCATTACACTTTTTAATCTGTTCCTGGTATTCTCATCATGGCACGAAGTAAAGCAATCAGAGACTCGATGAGAATGCACAGAAAGATAAAGGTGGGCTCGTGGGTAGTGGTAATGTTACTTGCCATCACTTTTTAGGAAGAAATTTGTCGTTATTTGAAGTCCCATCCTGACTCTTGCCAGGGGCGGCAGGCAATATAGCCAGGCTATAAATATGGCCAATTGGCTGAACGCGGTTTCTGGGACCTCTGCACGGTGATCCTCACCCACATGGTGGCACATTGTGTTATCGGGTGTTTATCGCTTGTGTGATGTCCTGGTGGGGTAGAAAGTCAGTCAGTCAGAGGGCAGTGGTTAGTGTCTCTGAGGCAGTCAAGGCTGATGAAGATCAGTTTTATTACCGGGCCAGGGTCATCATCATCATCAGGTGTCTTGCCGACTGGCGTGAGCGATCATGCCTCTCCATAATCTGCGATCTCCTGCAGCATGTATCAGTTCGTGTGCCGACACACCTCCATGCCATGCAACAAAACTGTCAAGCATCTTCTCTCGTTGTCTTCCTCTATCTCTCCTTCCACATATCTTTCCAGTGGTCACAACATATTCTATTTTTCCTCTTCTCATAACATGGCCGAAAAATGATGTCTGTCTCCTTCTAATGTCTATGATAAGTTGTCTTCGGGATCCTGCTTCTTTCAAAACCTCCGGGTTGCTCTTTTTGGCTGTCCGATGTATTCTAAGCATTCTTCCGTAAAACTACATCTCCGAGGCCTCCAGAAATTGTTTGACCTGCCTACCGATTGTCCAGGATTCACAGCCATATGTTAAAACTGGATGTATGTAGCAAGCAAGTATTCTCTTTCTAACTCTCAATGACAAGGATATATTGCACAAGATGTTTTTCATTTTAAAAAATGCAGTTTTTGCCTGTCCTATTCTGTTTCTTATTTCAGTTATGCATCTTCCATATGATGTTATCCATGTGCCCAGATACTTACATTTCTGTACTTGTGCTAAAATAACACCATCAACCTTTATTACACACTTAGGAATAATTCGTTTCTTTGATACCACCATTACTTCTGTCTTCCCATTATTCAAACTGAGGCCCATTCTTCCGCTTTCTAACACCACGTCTATCATTTCCTGTAGTTCTTTCTGACTTGTTGCTTTCAAGACGGTGTCACCAGCATAACGTAAATTGTTTATATTGTGCCCACCAACCACAATTCCGGGCATACCAATTAAAGCTCTCATTATATATTCACTGTATATTGAAAACAAATCAGGTGACAGTACACATCCTTGTCGTACGCTCCTCTTTATGCGTTGAAATGTACCTAAACAGTTGTTAATTCTTTACCGGTCAATTTCCGGGCCAGGGTATGCAGTTGTAAAAGGAAATAGATAAGCAGATTGCAGGTTAAGCTTCTGTGGAGCGAGGACGAGCAGTGAAACAGGCTGATGTACTGTATGCTACGAGACATAAGAAGTTTGCGAGAATCAAGTGATGACTGTGAATCTGGCAACCATGACTGCAAGAACAGCAAGTCAAAAGGGGTGCAAAGCAACATAAAAAGCATTATGCTGGAAGCCAAGGACGAAGAACTGGTGTCGACATGCGCCTTACGCTGTGGGATTTAGAGAAACATAGGATCCAATCATTCATGAACTAAATGGTTCAAAGTGCAGTAGCGATGATCTGTCGACTAACTGATTCAGTATTATTCAACTGGTAGCCCGAGTTCCGAATCCGGCCCGCAGAGGCCTAGCAATTGGCCCGTGGATAACTGCGTTATATTGCCCGAATGATCTTTCTATGCCAGGACTCGAACCTCTGGCCTGTGACGATCTCCATTGTCAACATTTTAACCCTTCAGTCAACTTAGTTAAAAAGCCGCTTGGTTTATGAAAGCCTAAGCTAAAAAGGCCGTACAGATGGTTGATTGTACGTGTGTCACTCTCCTGCTTCTAAAGTGTAGAAAGTGTTAACATGGCGCCCGCGGTACAAACTTAAGACGTCGTTTTCTTGTGCGAACATCTTTCGAATTATTAAATTTTATTGATATGTACAATTTGTTATGTCTCTGCACGAGTCTGAGACTGTTGGCAGTCTTGATCTCGACCCTAAAATAACTGGAATGTTGAAGAAAGGTGTGTATATAGATAACATAGTTAAGTTAGAAACCAAATAACCCATAGGGAGAGGGGCGCAGTCTATCTAATTGTAAGTTACTAATGTACTAATATTTAATTTTAAATGCAGATTTTGAGTGAATGAAGTTCAGCTCCACCAGTTCTGCACAACGAGCCATAAACAGCCTGTGACACAAAGCGCCAACATTTGGATGAGAATCCCTCGGGTGCTAGTCCCAAAAACCCCGTTGGCGTTGACTGACTGACTTTCTACAGTCTACACCACCAGGACATCCACACAAGCGATAAACACCCGATGACACAATGTGCCATCATGTGGATAAGGATCACCGTGGTGAGGTCCCAGAAACCGCGTTTAGCCTTTAGGCCATATTTATGGCCATGCTATTTTGCGGCCCCTGGCAAGAGCCAGAGTAGGGCTTCAAATAACGAAAAATATATCCTAAAAAAGGATGAGAAGTTGAAAACCCCGTTTAACTGCCAGGTTATATTAGGGCCCCAGACAGAAGCAAGGGTGGAGCTTTAAAATAACACAAATTTGTCCCATATTTTGAAAGTATAATAATGCAGATCTTAGAGGACGAACTTTGTTGTTTGTGTAAAGTTCACACAATAATATTCTTTAATATTTTTTGGGTTTGCTCAAACCATAACCCTAACCTAAATGAGTATGAAATATTAGAGAACATTATGTGAATGTAAACAAACAACAGATGGTGTCCCTTATGGTTGCCGAAAGCAGACTTTGGATTGCATCCCTTAGGGTTGTCGTTTTCAGTTATGGCAACTAATTCAGCAAGGTGTGAGCAGGGGGTCTGAAAGATATCAAAAACATACGTGAAAACATAAGCGGACTTTGAATCCGGTTGCAACAGGTACTATTAGCATATCGACTCTTGGTTGGCTGCTGGGGAAGGAGACAGAGCAGGTAAGGGAATGTCCTGAGTGCAAGCATGTCATTTCTTGATTCATTCATTTTGTCACTTCACCTCTTCACTCTAATGATGGATGATGTCATCAGGACCTGTGAGGATAAGACAAGTGCTGAGTAGGGTACTGGAAGATGAGACTAATCTAACTATCTACGATGTGGCCCTGATAACTAAATCAGATTATCTACAGCGTGACTTACTTATCTGAAAGGATGAACTCAAGAAGAGAGGGATGACTATCAGTCTCCCCAAAGCTAAAACTATGATGATCTCAAGAAAAGAGATGAAACACTAGACCTTAATGGGACAGTATGCATTGGAGCAGGTTAGTTCAGACACCTTGGAGTTGTAATAGACTAGAATGGAGGCAAAAAAAGCAGCAGCTGGGAGAGTTTTCCAGGCCATAAACCAAAAAGTTCTTTGGTAGAAAAAAAAAAAAATTAGCAAAAGAATAAACATGGTTGTATACCACTGTATTTAAGTGCCAGTCCTGACCCACGGGTGTGAATCATTGGCAGTGAAAACAGCTCACAGAAGCCAGCTTCGGGCCTCAGAAATAAGGTATCTGAGAAAGGGTGTCCAAGTGAAAAGAAGGGATAAAGTTCGTAACCAAACAAAATGTCATGATCTTTAAACCCAGGCCTTACAAACTAGAGTAGATCAGTCACAGTTACAGTGGTTTGGTCATGTATGCAGCCACCATGGCAGATCAGGCATGGGAGGCCAAGAATGAGGGAACCATACCATCAGGGTGACCCAGGGTTCCCTGGGAAGACAACAACGACAGTCCTTGACTGACAGGACTTGAGCGGAACAAAGTCAGAAACAAAACTGCAAATAGAGAAGTCTGGTGATCTCTCTAGAAAACCTCTACACCCCAAGGTAGAAGTAGATTGACTAAGTGAAGTAAGTAAGTTCAATAGTTTATTATTCGGTCTCTACATTAAAACCTAAACTTAAACTGAGTGAAGTAAGTAAGTTCAATAGTTTATTATTCGGTCTCTACATTAAAACCTAAACTTAAACTGAGTGAAGTAAGTAAGTTCAATAGTTTATTATTTGGTCCCTACATTAAAACCTAAACTTAAACTGAGTGAAGTAAGTAAGTTCAATAGTTTATTATTCGGTCTCTACATTAAAACCTAAACTTAAACTGAGTGAAGTAAGTAAGTTCAATAGTTTATTATTTGCTCTCTACATTAAAACCTAAACTTAAACTGAGTGAAGTAAGTAAGTTCAATAGTTTATTATTCGGTCTCTACATTAAAACCTAAACTTAAACTGAGTGAAGTAAGTAAGTTCAATAGTTTATTATTCGGTCTCTACATTAAAACCTAAACTTAAACTGAGTGAAGTAAGTAAGTTCAATAGTTTATTATTTGCTCTCTACATTAAAACCTAAACTTAAACTGAGTGAAGTAAGTAAGTTCAATAGTTTATTATTCGGTCTCTACATTAAAACCTAAACTTAAACTGAGTGAAGTAAGTAAGTTCAATAGTTTATTATTCGGTCTCTACATTAAAACCTAAACTTAAACTGAGTGAAGTAAGTAAGTTCAATAGTTTATTATTCGGTCTCTACATTAAAACCTAAACTTAAACTGAGTGAAGTAAGTAAGTTTCAATAGTTTATTATTTTGCTCTCTACATTAAAACCTAAACTTAAACTGAGTGAAGTAAGTAAGTTCAATAGTTTATTATTCGGTCTCTACATTAAAACCTAAACTTAAACTGAGTGAAGTAAGTAAGTTCAATAGTTTATTATTCGGTCTCTACATTAAAACCTAAACTTAAACTGAGTGAAGTAAGTAAGTTCAATAGTTTATTATTCGGTCTCTACATTAAAACCTAAACTTAAACTGAGTGAAGTAAGTAAGTTCAATAGTTTATTATTTGCTCTCTACATTAAAACCTAAACTTAAACTGAGTGAAGTAAGTAAGTTCAATAGTTTATTATTTGCTCTCTACATTAAAACCTAAACTTAAACTGAGTGAAGTAAGTAAGTTCAATAGTTTATTATTTGCTCTCTACATTAAAACCTAAACTTAAACTGAGTGAAGTAAGTAAGTTCAATAGTTTATTATTCGGTCTCTACATTAAAACCTAAACTTAAACTGAGTGAAGTAAGTAAGTTCAATAGTTTATTATTTGCTCTCTACATTAAAACCTAAACTTAAACTGAGTGAAGTAAGTAAGTTCAATAGTTTATTATTTGCTCTCTACATTAAAACCTAAACTTAAACTGAGTGAAGTAAGTAAGTTCAATAGTTTATTATTTGCTCTCTACATTAAAACCTAAACTTAAACTGAGTGAAGTAAGTAAGTTCAATAGTTTATTATTTGCTCTCTACATTAAAACCTAAACTTAAACTGAGTGAAGTAAGTTCAATAGTTTATTATTTGCTCTCTACATTAAAACCTAAACTTAAACTGAGTGAAGTAAGTAAGTTCAATAGTTTATTATTTGCTCTCTACATTAAAACCTAAACTTAAACTGAGTGAAGTAAGTAAGTTCAATAGTTTATTATTCGCTCTCTACATTAAAACCTAAACTTAAACTGGGTGAACTTGAAGTAGCAAACAAAAGTTAGGCACCATTTTTCAGCCATAAGGTGTATTGGATAAATGGGAAAGTAAAAAGTAAAGGAGCCTTTTCAATGCCTTTAGCAAGTTTCTGCTACCCAGTTTATCCGTCTCTTTCTTGGTCTTCCTCTTCCCTTACCGTCATATGTTCTGCTGTAAAAAGTCTTATATGCAGTTTGACCTGGCTGCATTCTCATTAGATGGCAAACCATTTTATTCTGTGTCTGTCAGTATAATCCAGACATGGTCTTATTCCAACTTTTTCTCTAATGCTGGTATAATATCTGACTAATGTGAGATATTTTCTGCCATTCATATTTCCTTTACTGCCTTATGCGAGATATTTTCTGCTACTCACATTTCCATTTCTGACTAATGCAAGGTATTTTTACCACTCTTATTTCCATTTCTACTGAATGCAAGATATTTTCTGCCACTCTTGTTTCCATTTCTACCCAGTGCGAGATATTTTCTGCCACTCTTTGTTTCCATTTCTACCCAATGCGAGATATTTTTCTGACAATCATATTTCCATTTCTACCTTATGTGAGATATTTTCTGTCGCTCATATTTCCATTTCTGCCTAATGCGAGGTATTTTCTGCCACTCATATTTCCATTTCTACCTAATCAAGGTATTTTCTGCCACTCATATTTCCATTTCTACCTAATCAAGGTATTTTCTGCCACTCATATTTCCATTTCTGCCTGTTTAGAAAATATTTTTTGTCAATCAATGTTTTTTTTTTCTTCAGCTCATCTGACCAACCTGAGGCATATTATGACGCTTTCCAACCTGGAGATTGAGCGCCTGGCAAACCTGCCAGTTAAGGATGTACAAATGATAAAAGATTTGGTGGCTGAGAAATTGGTTCGGAAACCTGTCACTGGTAACTAACTCTGTGTGTGCTGTTTGCCAGAAAATCATCATCTTGTGCCCTGGCGATATGAGTTATGAGCTGGCACTCATGATTTTCCCATAAGCCAGAGTTCCAGTTCCAATTGTACAGATAACAATCTGATTGTATGTCTGTCTTGCCCCTTCAGTGAGTGTTGACCAGATTCTCTGGTCACTCCTTGTTGCACCAATCTGATTGTATGTCTGTCTCGCCCCTTCTGTGAGTGTTGACCAGATTCTCTGGTCACTCCTTGTTGCAACAGTCTCTTCATATCCTGATAATCTGTGTGTGCCCCCACACTGTTTGCTTACTCCCAAAGGGTCCAGACAATATCTGGCTTGTCATACATCTGAGCACATCCAGCTGGTTTATCTACCTATTGCTGGCCTGTCATGCATCTGAGCACGTCCAGCTGGTTTATCTACCTATTGCTGGCTTGTCCTGCATCTGAGCACGTCCAGCTGGTTTATCTACCTATTGCTGGCCTGTCATGCATCTGAGCACGTCCAGCTGGTTTATCTACCTATTGCTGGCTTGTCATGCATCTGAGCACATCCAGCTGGTTTATCTACCTATTGCTGGCTTGTCATGCATCTGAGCACATCCAGCTGGTTTATCTACCTATTGCTGGCTTGTCATGCATCTGAGCACATCCAGCTGGTTTATCTACCTATTGCTGGCTTGTCATGCATCTGAGCACGTCCAGCTGGTTTATCTACCTATTGCTGGCTTGTCCTGCATCTGAGCACGTCCAGCTGGTTTATCTACCTATTGCTGGCTTGTCCTGCAACTGAGCACGTCCAGCTGGTTTATCTACCTATTGCTGGCTTGTCCTGCATCTGAGCACGTCCAGCTGGTTTATCTACCTATTGCTGGCTTGTCCTGCATCTGAGCACGTCCAGCTGGTTTATCTACCTATTGCTGGCTTGTCCTGCATCTGAGCACGTCCAGCTGGTTTATCTACCTATTGCTGGCTTGTCCTGCATCTGAGCACGTCCAGCTGGTTTATCTACCTATTGCTGGCTTGTCCTGCATCTGAGCACGTCCAGCTGGTTTATCTACCTATTGCTGGCTTGTCATGCATCAATTCACTGCCAGGTGGTGCAGATCCCGCTAATTTATCTACCGGTTGATTTCCCAATACACCCTGGAGAAAACATCCAAAGGATCCTAACTATCCGGGATCTTGAGGCAATGCCTTGAACCCTGCAGATAAGCGTAGGTGCTCATGTTTCACCATCTGGCATGAATATCAGAATCACAGATCAGATCAGTGCTCTCATCTGACCTCATCAATATGGTCAAGCCATCCAGGTGTTTGCCTGCCCCTTGCTCTTTTTTTCATCAGTCTTTCCAATTGTTAGCAAGTTCTGGAGTCAATTCCTTCTTATAACTTGTCCAAACACACTGACAGAACATTTCTTGAAATCATATGCGTTAGGGCGAAAAGTTAAGATATCACAGCCTATTTGTAAACCACCACACAGCATGCAAGATGCTCTTTCAAGAACAAACATGAAAGAAGGAAAATAATACTGACAGAACACTTAACAATGTACTGAGCTTAGTTGTTATAATCACATCGGCAACCACGAACCTCTTTTAAGTAGTGAAAACATAGAAAATGCAATGGTACAGACATGTCATAAGATCCAACAGCCTCCCAAAAACAATACAGAAGAGCTCTTTAGAGGGAAATGGGAGAAGAGGCAGACCAAGAATGACTTGGATACATAACCTGACTGACTGGACAGGCTTTAGACATGCAACCCTGAAGTCCATGGCATCCGACCATCAACGGGTGAGGGAGCTTACCAGACAGTCAACAGCAGTTGTGTGACTCAAAGACACACAGTGTTACTGGATGATGATGATGATGAATTGTAAAGAAGATGACTGAGCAGAGTTGGGTAAATGTTAAGTTTTGATTTAGTCTTTCTTCACTCCTGGGATATAGATGTGCTTTTTGGTCTGAGTTTAACCTTTACTCTACCAGAGCACATGTATTTACGAATTCAATTTTGTTTTTCTGTGTAGTCCCCAATGTTAAATTCTTGGTAAATTTTACAGTTTCTGCCAGGGACCTTGTGATATTTGATGTGATGTTTCATTGTGGTTTCAGCTCTTGAAATACTACACAAGAAGACTGATGTCTGTTTGCAGCACTGGAGACTTGGCACCAACTGCCAGGTCATTGACAGCGTTTTAAGAGGTGAGATAAGTTTACTAGAGGTGAGGTGTGTGTACTAGAGCTGAGGTGTGTATAATAGAGGTGAGGCATGTGTACTAGAGGTGAGGTGTGTGTACTAGAGGTGAGGTGTGTGTACTAGAGGTGAGGTGTGTGTACTAGAGGTGAGGCGTGTATACTAGAGGTGAGGTGTGTGTACTAGAGGTGAGGTGTGTGTACTAGAGGTGAGGTGTGTGTACTAGAGGTGAGGTGTGTGTACTAGAGGTGAGGTGTGTGTACTAGAGGTGAGGTGTGTGTGTGCTAGAGGTGAGGTGTGTGTACTAGAGGTGAGGTGTGTGTACTAGAGGTGAGGTGTGTATACTAGAGGTGAGGTGTGTGTACTAGAGGTGAAAGCATGTGTACTAGAGGTGATGTGTGTGTACTAGAGGTGAGGTGTGTGTACTAGAGGTGAGATAATGTGTACTAGAGGTGAGGTGTGTGTACTAGAGGTGTGTGTACTAGAGGTGAGAGCATGTGTACTAGAGGTGAGGTGTGTGTACTAGAGGTGAGGTGTGTGCACTAGAGGTGAGAGCATGTGTACTAGAGGTGAGGTGTGTGTACTAGAGGTGAGGTGTGTGTACTAGAGGTGAGATGTGTGTACTAGAGGTGAGGTGTGTGTACTAGAGGTGAGAGCATGTGTACTAGAGGTGAGGTGTGTGTACTAGAGGTGAGGTGTGTGTACTAGAGGTGAGGTGTGTGTACTAGAGGTGAGAGCATGTGTACTAGAGGTGAGGTGTGTGTACTAGAGGTGAGGTGTGTGTACAAGAGGTGAGAGCATGTGTACTAGAGGTGAGGCATGTGTACTAGAGGTGAGGTGTGTGTACTAGAGGTGAGGTGTGTGTACTAGAGGTGAGGTGTGTGTACTAGAGGTGAGGTGTGTGTACTAGAGGTGAGGTGTGTGTACTAGAGGTGAGGTGTGTGTACTAGAGGTGAGGTGTGGGTACTAGAGGTGAGGCATGGGTACTAGAGGTAAGAGTTGTGTGTATTAGAGGTAATTTATGTGAATTGGGTGATGTACATATAGTGTAGTTATTTCGGTCACAGGAGTGAGGGAAAGCCAAAGCTGTTGTGGTGTATAAAGAGATAATAAATAAGCTAATGATAACTCAATTAAAACATCTGTTGAGTGAAAGAAATACTGAACTACTGAGCGATGTCTTTCAGTACAGTTCTGTTTCCATACAATAATTGTCGACCCTCAGTGTTGTTGCAACTGCATTGAGGTACACCATGACAACCTCCCACTGACAGTCAGCTGTCCAGGCTTGAATGTCTGTCAGATAAATGATCTGTGGCATAACATCAAAGTCTTAAATGTCCTACTGTCAAACGTCCTACGGTTTGCCATAAAGGTTTAGATACCTGTTTTACCATTGGCTGCACTCAGCAGGGTGTCAGGACCAGAAGAAAGGGAAGCCGTGCCAGATGCAGGCTTTTACCGTACAGTCTTGCTAAGTGTCCAGATAAAATGTTAAAGGTGTCTAATGTGCTGAAGAGGAATGTCGAGGAATGTACCTGTTTGTGTGGTCATCAAAGTTGTGGACCTTCGGGCTGCTTTCTGCTGGTCTACGTAGGGTGCAACCCATGACGATTTGGAAACGCAACACACGGATGTAAGGTTAAGCAGTCAAGTGTATGACAGGACGATTCCTTGGGTGAGCCCAGAACCAAAGCATTATGTTTTGGCTTTTTTTATTTGTGGAAGCCTTCTTGGATGGCGAGTAATGCCCATATTCTGTCCCTGCATTCTCTGGAGAGGCGACCGGTCTACATGGTGTTGAGGTTATATACGAGGGAACAAAGAGAACTCAGCATATATAAGATTACATCAGGTCCCTCGAAACTATCTGGAAAGTTAACCCGGTCAATAAATGCTTGATGAAATCAGATGTGTCTGTTGAAAGGTGCAATAATCACAGTTTTTTGCGGTAAACAGTCACTACACAGTTACTTCACTCAGGCGAACGAAAAGAAGAAGTATAACCCATGAGCCAGTTTTATTTAGGTGTTCGGTTCTTGAACAAATATATTTTCTTTTTCTTGATACATGGTATCCAAAGAACTGTTTTCTAACACTTAAGTTGAAATTGACCCATAAAGAGAACTGATTACTCGCATCAGAAAGAGACAGTCGACATTCTTTGGTCATGTCTTGAGAAGGATAAAACTGGAGTACATTGTGACGGTGGAAAAGAGGGCAAAAGAGGCAGAGGAAGACAAAGAAAGAAAAGATGCTGGACAGTTTGACATTATGGCATGGAAGATCGTCTCTGTCAGAATTTATTAAAAGTACACGAGACATACGGCATGGACTGTAAGAAGAAAAAGAAGTTAAAAAGGCTTGCTTTTTCATATTAGTGCTTTTGAAATATTGTTTTCAGTAATAAATGAACAACAAAGATGGAAATTAACTCTCTTTTAAAAAAGCAGTTATTATAATAATTAAAATCCCTTTTATGGGTTCCAGGGCTTCTGTGGGGAAAACAAGAATAGACCCACTGACTACCCAGAAGCATGTCGTAAGAGTCGACTAATTGGGAGCTTCCTTCGAAGTCTGAGTGCATCTGCCTGAGAGGCAAGGTACCAACAATCTGCGTACACATGAATCAAAACTGTAAAACAGACTTGCATGCAACACCCAGGTTCTGCAACAGGACTTCCCCGTATGGGTTCTGGGGCCTCATTGTGGGGAAAACAAGAATAGACCCACTGTCTCCCCTACAAGCATGTTGTAGGAGTAGACCAATTAGAGACTTCCTTTGAAGTCGGAAAGCATCAGCCTGAGCGGCAAGGAACAACCAACTGCACACAAATAAACCAATAAAATGGATGTACATGCAAATCTCAGGCCCTGAGACAAAGCCAAAATCCAAATGTACCAGGACTTTCTGCCAGAGCTTACAGACGGTGAACAAAGAAGAAGAAGGAAAGGACTAGACTTCAAAAGTGGATGAATAGCTAGAACTTTCCACCAGAGTTTACAGCTGGTGAACGCTAAGAAAAAAATAATTATTTAAAAAAAAAAGAAGCTTATGTTACAGGTGGGTTGCTGTCAGGTGTTGTGTCCGAGATCTCTGGGGAAAGTGCCTGTGGGAAGACCCAGTTGTGCTTGCAGCTGTGCATCAGTGTCCAACTAAACAACATCTGCAGTGGGGGTAGGTCATCTCTTGTTGTTCGTCCATCACACTTGATGAGGACCGCTCTTTCTTTCATCCACCGTGAAACTATTGTTGATTGTCTACGAGTCCAAAGGTGACTATAAGCCCAATACGGGTCCGGAAGGAGCTAGGACAGTGAGGACAGGGAACAGTTTCTGTAGGTAAAGGGCCTGAAATACGGGTTTGTC
The DNA here is from genome assembly GCA_905116865.2 of Candidula unifasciata. Classification (NCBI taxonomy): domain Eukaryota; kingdom Metazoa; phylum Mollusca; class Gastropoda; order Stylommatophora; family Geomitridae; genus Candidula; species Candidula unifasciata. Next base: position 715,630 of record CAJHNH020001591.1, on the reverse strand, counting down.
TAGCCTGTCTGCGCTGTTCAGATGTTTGATCTGTAAAAATAAGGGTGCACTTCCCATATGCCCGATGCACCTAAAGGCGTGAACAGGGATCTTTAATTTTGAATTCATCCTTTTTTTCCCCATCAGCCCTTTCTATTTAAATGCATTTAACTTTTGTTCCGCGTCTTTAGCAGTTCTCCAACTTTAACTGGCTAATGATAAACTGAAATAATATTAGAATTAAAAATGTGTAACTTGGTTTGAAAACTTTACAGTTTAGGAGTTCCATATTTTGTTCAGGCTATTAAAAGTTGCTGATGCCTTCCCAATACATCATTTATTTTATTTTGTTTTCTTCACTATCAGAATTACTACCTTAACAAGTTAATTGATCTGTTACTTTGATTAACAATTAAGCTGACACATTATGTACATGAAAGTTATCGTTTTTCCAAGGTTAATGTATATAAAAGTTAATGTATTTCGGAGGTTAATGTACATAAAGGTTAACGTATTTCCAAGGTTAATGTACATAAAAGCGAACATATTTCCAACATATTTTTTGGGTTAATGTACATAAATGTTAACGTATTTCTGAGGATAATGTACATTAAATTTGCATATATTTCTGAGGTTTATGTGCATGAAAGTTACACAAATTATCTCCGAAGTTCATGAACATGAAACTTTCACTCATTTCTGGGGCTAATGTGCATGAAAGTTACACATTTTAGAGGTTGAAGTGAAATGAAAGTTAACATTCATGTCTAAAGTTAGTCAGCCTGAAAGTTACATATTTCAGAGGTTGAAGTGAAATGAAAGTTAACATTCATGTCTAAAGTTAGTCAGCCTAAAAATTACATATTTCAGAGGTTGAAGTGAAATGAAAGTTAACATTCATGTCTAAAGTTAGTCAGCCCGAAAGTTACATATTTCAGAGGTTGAAGTGAAATGAAAGTTAACATTCATGTCTAAAGTTAGTCAGCCCGAAAGTTACATATTTCAGAGGTTGAAGTGAAATGAAAGTTAACATTCATGTCTAAAGTTAGTCAGCCCGAAAGTTACATATTTCAGAGGTTGAAGTGAAATGAAAGTTAACATTCATGTCTAAAGTTAGTCAGCCTGAAAGTTACATATTTCAGAGGTTGAAGTGAAATGAAAGTTAACATTCATGTCTAAAGTTAGTCAGCCTGAAAGTTACATATTTCAGAGGTTGAAGTGAAATGAAAGTTAACATTCATGTCTAAAGTTAGTCAGCCTGAAAGTTACATATTTCAGAGGTTGAAGTGAAATGAAAGTTAACATTCATGTCTAAAGTTAGTCAGCCGGAAAGTTACATATTTCAGAGGTTGAAGTGAAATGAAAGTTAACATTCATGTCTAAAGTTAGTCAGCCTGAAAGTTACATATTTCAGAGGTTGAAGTGAAATGAAAGTTAACATTCATGTCTCAAGTTAGTCAGCCCGAAAGTTACACATTTTAGAGGTTGAAGCGAACTGGAAGTTAACATTCATGTCTCAAGTTAGTCAGCCGGAAAGTTACATATTTCAGGGGCGGTGTACATCTGCACTGAGGATGCCTTCCCCAGCAAACGTCTGCAACATTTGATACAGGCCAACTCTGCCATTACTGGAGGGCGCAATCTTGGTGACCAGATTTTTATTGAGCATGTTGCAGACTTTGTAAGTTATTCACATTGTACTTGAACTGCTTATTTATGCAGGCAAAGGCTCGAACACAACTTATCACAAATGTCAGAAAGAGTCATAATTTTTTGGGTTATGTTATGAGAAAAGCATGTTATGACCACTAGAACGATCTGTGGAAAGAGAGATGAAGACAACATGAGAAGATTCTTGACAGCCTTTGGTACTGGCATAGAGGAGTGGTAACACACAAACTGATACACACAGTTGCAGATCACAGTTGTGGCAAAGCATGATCGCCCAAAGCACTTGATGATGATGTGAAGCAGGACTTCCAGTCCAGTATGGTGGATAGGCTGGCAGTCTGTTAAAGCTTTGTCATGTTGTTTGCTTTTGGCTATGGTTTTGTAATGCTGTTGCCACACATGGAACTGAATCTACACTGTTTGGTTGCCTACACAACTCAGTTGAGTGCCTGATGCATCACTGTGAGCTGTATGTTTCCTGTGGAGTACCTTTTGCCTGTCTTATGATGGCAGTTGGCCGGTTTATGTTTGGGCTGGCAAAGTGCATATGCAATAGTATTTCAGGTACATGACCAGCATGTCGTGACTAATTTCCTCAATGACAAATTGCACTTCTGGTGGTGACTGTTGGTGTTGGCACCTCTAGCAACTGCCTCATCTGGCATATAGTGCTAGAGTTTAATTTTTATAGACATGTTGGCTCTTGATAGGTGAAATGGTCACCATCGTGCTGGCTGCCTTTACTTCCCAGGATCCCTGTACGGGACCCCATGTAGGGAAAACGTAAAAAGACTCACTGCCAACCCAACAAGCATGTCGTAGGAGTTGACTAACTGGGGGCATCCTTCGAAGTCAGAGTACATCTGCACGAGAGGAGAGGAACCAAGAGTCTGCATACACATAAGCAACATCTGTGAAACGGATGTGCACACAACATTAAGTTCTTCCTTTCTAACCCCCAGTCGAGCATAGGCTCTCAACCAACTCACGCCATTCCTTTGCTGTCGCATGCAACTGTCCCCATGTTTCTGCAACAAGACTAGAGTCTGGAGGTGGTCGAAGATCCAGAACTTTCTGTTGGAGTTTACAGCCAGTGAGCGTAAAGAAGAAGAAGACTTCCCAGGATATTTTCAGAAACTCATAAGAGCCGTTATAAAAAAAAAGGAATACAATTTTATTTCATGGTTTTGTTCACATATTTTCATGGTTTTCTACACATATTTTCATGGTTTTGTTCACATTTTCATGACTTTATCAACAGATTATCATGCTTCTTCTTCACTTCCTCTTTAACTGCTTCAGGTGTCGAGGAAGATATAAGAATGTGCTTCTTGCTCTTCTGTGATTTTCATGATTGCATATGTATATTTGTGTGATCACACTTGCTGGGCTCAGGTCCACATTTATGTATATTTTTTTTCCCTTTGCAGGAGACGTTGGATTTTTGTATCAGCAGGAAACTGCCAACCCTCCTGGAGAGAGAGTTGGTTAAACTGGTTGTCATCGATTCTGTAACCGCATTGTTTCGCTGCCATTACGATGCCACTCAAACCGTAGAGAGGGCCAAGCATTTGACCTCGTTTGCTTCAAAGCTCCGACAGCTTGCCTTTGTTCACAGGATTCCTGTAGTGTGTGTCAATCAGGTATCTTGCGACTCTCTCTCTCTCTGTTTGTGTGTGTCCACATCTCGAGAAGGTGGTAACAGGACAAAGTAGGGGATCGCTAGGATTGGGCGAAGTCTGGCGTGGCCTTGTGCCAAGGGACTGCTATAGTGACCATAAAAGCCACCCTGGGTCACCCTGGCCGACAGGGCTCAGGCCTAGCAAGCCGGCAGTTGATTTAATATCACTACAGAGAATACAGTGAGATATAGATGAACTGTAGAGGAGGATATACAACACAAGGTAGACCAAGAGCAAGATGGAAAGATAACAGAGAAACTCTAGAGGCGACCAGACGAGCAAGAATATCATGTGTTTCACACGACACCTGAAGTGGTGAAGAAGTAAGTGATCTGGAAGAGAAGAAGAAAAAGGAGCCTAAGAACCAACAGATCCAAACCTTAAACCTTTGGGCATCAGGCAAGCAGTAGGTAAATTGTGCTTGAGATAAATTGTGAATATCTTTGCCAGTACGTAGGAAACTTCGTTTTTAAAAGGGGAGGGAACAAATTGGGGCGTATGTAATGAGCATGAGAACTTAGATAAATAAGTTACACGTGCTTCAGCAAATGCAGAAATAGAGCTTTAAAACACAATTTAAAACCCCGTTTGTACAGCTTTTTTCTACTTTAAATAATTGTGAAATATGTATGGAACGCAAAATTGTCAAAATTTACAATTTTCGTCTTGGTCCCTTCACTTGAAATAAACCCTAGCCTTGATATATATAAAATCATGCTCTCGCATTAAGTATGATTTCTGTGTGATGACAGGTCTATTCCAGTATGTTGGAAACTTCGTTTAAAAAAAAAAAGGTCTTGGTATATATGAAATCACACTCTCACATTCAGCATTTCTTTGTGTCCGCAGGTCTCAGCCAATATGTCGGGAGCAGGTGATGCCTCCACTGTTCCTGCTTTAGGGTTGACGTGGGCAAATCAAATTGCATGTAGAATAACCATGTCACGACCTTCAGTGCTGCCACCTAGTGTCCAGAAACACAAGATGGAGTGGAAAGGGAAGCCAGGGGCACTGGCTGAAGCTACCTACAGAAAACTGGCGGTGGTTTTTGCTCCTCATTTACCTTTGAGAGAACTGTTTGTCTTTATTGATCATTGTGGCATTCATGGGCTGGTTTGATACAAGTGTGGTGGCATTCATGTACTGGTGAATCAGCTTGGTACAAGTGTGGTGGCATTCATGGGCTGGTGAATCAGCTTGGTACAAGTGTGGTGGCATTCATGGGCTGGTGAATCAGCTTGGTACAAGTGTGGTGCCATTCATGGACTGGTGAATCAGCTTGGTACAAGTGAGGTGGCAATTATGGACTTGTGAATTAGCTTGGTACAAGTGTGGTGGCATTCATGGACCCGATTGAAAATTTTTTTACCTGCACATTATTTACAGATTACTGTAGAAGTAACCCCAGCATTTTTGGTGTGGCTACTCATGATTTTATTATGCAATGTTACTTTCAGTAGTTTGCCACTGCCCTCTGAACTGATTGCTCTCGATATCATTGTTGAAATAAACAAAAGGATTTTGATTCCAAATAATCAGCAGCTGACACCAAACCAGGTATGTCTGCATTACAAACCAGGAATGTCTGCATTACAAACCAGGTATGTCTGCATTACAAACCAGGTATGTCTGCATTACAAACCAGGAATGTCAAAAGATTAAACAACTGCTGAAATCTGGCACAGCTGGGCCGAAAAGTGCAGATATCACAGCCGAGCTGTAAACCAAACAGGTCAACTACCCTCTTATTGATTAAACAGAACAAGAAGAAGATAGCACAAAGATCTATGGTTTTGTCTCCCCAAAAAATGGCGGTCTGTAACACTGCACAAATCACTCTCCAGGAAAGGCCTTCCATGAAAATCTGACAGACCTGTGCCTAGGAACTCAACAAGTCTGAAACAGAATTCCTCAATCATCTTGTTCGCTATGGAGATCTGGGACCAGAATGGCTTAAAAAAAAAAAAAACATACACACAAGACCAGCAAACAAATGCCCAACCCAAGCCGTCTCTCATTTGTAAAAACTTTTATTATTGGCCACTCCCTTCAGGGTGATTCATATTAATGCCTGTTCACACACAAACTCTTGATACAGCAAAGCCAAATTATCTGAAGAAAATGGCCTACAGTCAGGGAATAGTTGTTTCATCGTAGACGCGATTGTTCTCTTTCAATTTCACGAACATGTAACTTTAAAGGGAGAACATTTTTTAATTTCCAATATTTGTCACAGTGAATATTAATTGTTTGTTCCTAGAATCAATAGTTAGTTTCATGGCTTTTTTTTTTTTTTAAATCTCTTTCCTACTGTGAAATGTTACAAGGCCTTTCCACATACATAAATACAACAGTTCTCTATTACTTCCCTCAAATTAAAAAAGTTTGTGGAGTTCTCTTCCATAGTTCAGAATTCTCCTCAAATACAGTGCTGACCGCTTAAGGTGATCTCAGATGTGGCAGATTTTTGTTATGAAGCACAATTTGTTTATCCTCAGCAATTATATGCTTAAACTCTGTGCTGGACAAGAGAGGAATTTCTGATAAGTTCTCCTTATCAGGTCTTCACTGTACAACAGTTCTCTCCAGTTACAGTGTTACTACCCCTGAAATATAAATGAACAGTTCTCCCCCATGGTCCTCAAATCTAAGAAAATAGCAATTCTCGCCCATAATTCAGCGTTACGTCCCCTTATAGTTTAGTGTCTCTTACAGCATTCCCCCAAAACCAACGTAAAATAACTCGAGTCTCTGCCATGATATGAAAGAACACAGCTCATGAATATGTGCATACCCAATGCCACACAATTTATGTGTGAATGATGTAACATATCTATCTATATTACATCCGACACAGCCAGAAATTAAGAAAGAAAAACAAAACATGTACACAGTCAATTTTCAGTGGATCACCAAAAAAACAGCAACCAAGTATTGACATTTAAATGTTTATATTATGTTTGTTCTAAGCGTGGACATATTTTCTGTACAGTTCTCATATTAATTCTACACACAAAAAACCACTATTTTCATCAATGCCATTTTATACAAATTCTCTGTTTTATCACAAAACAATGTTTGATTCATCCACTTAAAAAAAAAAAGGAAGGAAAAAAGTTTGTAGTATGGCCTGGCATATTCACTATATAAGTATATGCCACTTTGTCATGTTTTTTTTTTTGGAGTACTCAGTCAGCTTTTTTTTTTTTTTTAGAGAACTCAAGTTATACATTAGTTTTAAGGAACAATAATGGCAAAATGGGCAGCCATCGTGGCATAGGATCCAGACTTTTCAAAAAATGACCTTGGCTCCCAGGTTGACCCAGCCTTGAGTAGGTACCAGGTGCAGTCTTAGGAAGTAAAGGCGGCCGGCGTGATGTTGACCACATCACCTATTGAGTACCAAATTGTCTCTAAAATATAGGTCTAGCCCTATATGCCCAATACGCCTGAAGGTGTGGAAAAGGGTCCTTTACTTACTAATGACAAAATGGACACTGGTCATTTGGCTGCAATATATATGCAGTCTTTAGCAGTGAAATGGGTAGAAAGCTGGTTCACTAGTTCAGCCCCAGCTTCCTTAAAAAAAACACAGCTCTGCAAACCAGAGTTCACTGTTAATTTCAAGATCATCATCATCAATATCAGACATGAAAATGCTCCGATCTCCTCCTGAGTACGACTCTACAGAAGCCAGAGCAGTACGTTTGTCTACCCCATACAGCAGATAATGCCATGAGTACAAAGGCAATGGTGTAATAAGATAGGGCGATCAGTTCTCTCACATATGTACAGTCGAGTCTGGATAAGTAGAAGTCGCAGGGACCTAAGAAAATGCTTCGACTTATCAGGACCTACTCATCCAGACAGCACACACAATAGAGAAAATTGCCGGGACTAAGCTGGTCATGTCGACTTAACCGAAATTTGACTTATCCGAGTTCAACTTAAGTGGACTTGACTGTAATATGACCTATGCAAATGTTCTGACTGACAATATTTAACAGGCAGTATGGTACCAAAAAATATGACGTACAGTTGACCTGGTTCTACATCTTGAGGCCTGCAAGACATATGATGCTAACTGTGTACAGAGACTTCAGCTCTAGACAAGTACAGGAATCATATCCCCCTGGCCGCCTTTACTTACTAAACATTTCCTGTTACATCTCCATGTGGAAGATCAGGACACTGCTCCTCCACAATCATGCAGTAAAAGGTGACTACTTGAGGATTCGCTTAAGTTGAATGTGTTGGGCCGAAAGATGCAGAAAACCACAACAAAACATGTGCCAACAACCCATATAAGGGCACATGCAGAAGTCCCCGTGTGGGTTCCGGAGCCCCATTGTGGGGGGGGGGGGGGGGGGGGGGGGGAGGAGAGACAAGAACAGACCAACCGCCTTCCCTACAAGGATGTCGTAAGAGTCAACTAAATGGGTGATTGTGTCGGGTTATGGGTCTGTGTGTATATCTGTGTATGTGTGGGTGTTGCGTATGTCTGTGTGTGTGTCTGTTTCCCTGCTTATGTGTTTGTGTGTGCCCGTGACTGCATGTGTGTGTGTGTCTGGGTTGTATGCGTATGTATGTATGTGTGTACTGGGTGCCTATGTGTTTGTGTGAAAGTGAGTGATTGGGCTTGCGTGTGTATGTGGGTGTGTGTTCGCGCATGAGCGTGCACACATATTTTACCACCCATGCTTTTGTTTTTGACTTCATATCCACAATATGCATATCATTACATGAATATAACATGCTTCATTGATGAAATACAACTGGGTCGAATGTAAGACAGGCCTGCGTGCCTAATTTGTAACCCTTTGAAAATAAAGTTCGTTCGTTCCTTTGCGAAGTGCATCTGCCTAAAGGACAGGAACCGACAGTCTGCATGTAATTAAGCCAGATCTGTGAAATGAATGAGCAGGCAACACTTAGGTTCTGGAACAAGACTGAAGTCGAGAGGAAGGGACCGAACAACCAAAACGTTTTGCTGGAGTATACAGATGGTGAACGTGAAGAAGAAGAATACAGATCTCTTTCTTATCTCCCCTGCTCCTAGAGAAACGTCATCCCTGGCCGTCACTGGTCTTGGAAATACTGGCCATCCCCAAGGGCTGCGACTCTTTTGCCTCTCCCTAACACAATATAACACTATCACCTGGACAGACTCACAGGGGCTAACAATAAACAAACCCCCCCCATGTTCTTATTCAGCTTGGTTTTCTCCACCTCGACCACTATCCTGCCTCTTCTTCTTCTGCGCTAATCTGAAGACGTAAACGCGTTGTGCCCATTTACAATATGGTGGCCATATCTGCACTGTACCAACATCATTTTTTCATACATATTCAAGATATTACAACAAAGATTTCCCTGTGTGGAAATGACAAGTTGTCACAAATAGAACAGATCATATAATCTCCAGAATTCACAGACTACTTTTTACAGATATTCAATAAATCTTAAAGGTCTACAGATTATACTCCTGTAGATAAAATAAATTATATTTCATATGTGGTAAAAGTGTGCTAACTAAACCGTACAGTATGAACATCTGTAAGCAGCCTACAACTACTGCAAATGTTGTTTCAAATATGCCAACTAAAAATACAAAGTTTAGTATTTTCTTTTTATTTAAACATCTTCCCCTATCTGTTTTACTCTGTGGTTCCAGTTAAAGGACACTGTAGTTGTACTCTTATGTTCTTTCAGCATATCTTATCCACAGCCAGCATCTTTTCCTCGCTAGAACTTGTTCAGTTCTCTTTCCCAAGCCCTGCAATAGTGGTCTGTCATGCTGTTTTAGTTCTCTTGTATGCAGCATCAAGATAGAACATAATTTGTGCAGTACATTAAGTACCATAAAATGAAGCATGTCAGTCAAGCCTTAAAAAAAGGTCAACTTACAATGCAAAAAGCAGCCACAGTGGTGTTGCAGTTAGACAGAAGGTTGAATGGATCCAGATTTAAAAAAAAAAAGGGCTCGCAGTTCCACTCAGCCTTAAATAGGTACCAGGCAAAGTCCTGGGAAGTAAAGGCAGCAAATTAAATGTTGCTCAAGAAATCAATTTCCTTTCTGCCAGGCCATATATCCCAACCGTGTCTTCATATTCATTCCTCAGGGAGAAAGTCAACAGTAACAAAGTAAAGGACCATTTTCCATACCTTCAGTGAGTGCTGGAGGTCCCGGGTTTAGGCTGGGACTTCTAGTAATTTATTCTGGTCTCTGGGTAGTAAGATCGAAGTCCGTGTGTATTGTTGCGCACGTAAAAAATGCCCGGGCAGTTGACAATCGAAAAGAGTAGCTTAACAGCGCTGCGTGGGCAAAATTTGGAGTTAAAAATCTACCCAAAGTATTTCAAGATCCTGGCTGGTGCTACAGAGTTCGTGCACTGTGCTGAGATTCTTCTGACTCAGGCTTGAGTTAGAAGTAGAACAGAACACTTATGGGTTATTGCCCCTGTGCCATGATGTTGATCCGTTGTATAAACCTAGCCAGGCGTATTGGGCATAGACCAATCGGCACTTGGTGGGTGACGTGGTCAGCATCATGCCGGCTGAAGCCCAATAAGAAAGATCATCAGTCTTGTGAAAATGGTGCAGCTGGGAGTGACCAGGAGATCCGGCACTCTCTCAAAATTTAGAGGAAAGGCAAGATGGACATAGCTATTCATAGCACCAGAATTAGAATTCTGTGCTGGCTGCTGAAGGTGGGGATACAGCAATTATGAAAATGCCCTGACTGCTGAAGATGTCAGATATTTACTTAATCTTAATTGTACCTTCACATTTTTGACACCCTCAGTTCTTTTCTCTTCAGAATTTCCTTCTAGTAAATTGTTTTGTCACCTGAAGTGAACCAAGTACCTCGTTTCCCTCATTTATTTGTCCTTCAACTGCACCACATTTATAAAACCCTTCCAAATTAACACACAACTACTGTTGTTTTGAAGCGAGCATGAACTGGAGTGAGGGGAAAAAGAAGCAAACTTTGAAACAAAAATACCAAAAACATTCAACTTTGCAATGCTTGAAACTAACAATAAATGAAATTCTTGGCTGGGGTATTCATTGAATAGTTAAAAAAAAAAAAAAAATAATAATTATCAAGCTACCGTGAATTATTAATGCTAACAACCCAGTCACCTTGTAGTCCAGTGAGTAGCAATAAAAATGTTCACCTGACAACACAGTATGTCTGTATGTACAGTCTGTGATTCCAGACAACAACAGTTCACTTCTGGCATCCCTGATTCTACACCCTTTACTCTTGGAACAGATGAAATATTAACCCATATGTTGTACCCTAGGATGTAGTTGATAGTTAACACCTTGTGGTCTTGAACTTCTACCCTAGGATGTAGAGGAAAATAAGACCTTGTAGTCTTGTACTTCTACCCTAGGATGTAGAGGGAAATAAGACCTAGTGGTCTTGTACTTCTACCCTAGGATGTAGAGGGAAATAAGACCTTGTAGTCTTGTACTTCTACCCTAGGATGTAGAGGGAAATAAGACCTTGTAGTCTTGAACCTCTACCCTAGAATGTAGAGGGAAATAAGACCTTGTAGTCTTGTACTTCTACGCTAGGATGTAGAGGGAAATAAGACCTTGTAGTCTTGAACTTCTACCCTAGGATGTAGAGGGAAATAAGACCTTGTAGTATTGTACTTCTACCCTAGGATGTAGAGGGAAATAAGACCTTTTAGTCTTGTACTTCTACCCCAGGATGTAGAGGGAAATAAGACCTTGTAGTCTTGATCTTCTACCCTTGGATGTAGAGGGAAATAAGACCTTGTAGTAATGTACTTCTACCCTAGTATGTAGAGGGAAATCAGACCTTGTAGTATTGTACTTCTACCCTAGGATGTAGAGGGGAAATAAGACCTTGTAGTCTTGTACTTCTACCCTAAGATGTAGAGGGAAAATAAGACCTTGTAGTCTTGTACTTCTACCCTAGGATGTAGAGGGAAATAAGACCTGCAGAAACATAGACAAGACATAATCACAGCCACATACACAGATCAGCTTAACTAGACCACACCCTGTCACAGCCAGACCTGTTTTGTCACATAATGTCATTCTCATTTGTACCCATAACATACTATCATTCTATACCCAAACTTTGACTTAAGGAACTATTTCCTTTCTTGTGTACGTAAGAAAACAAGAAAAAAAAAAATTACGAGTAAACACATAGCTGGAAAACTAAGTACACAACTACAAAACTAAGGTAATATAAAAAGTTGGAACAAAGACATGGAACTATGTACAAAACAAAAAAAATTAACATATGAGTTATTCAACAAGTGCAAGAGTTTGTGCATTAGAATTTCCATATGCAAATCATACAAATTGTGAACATGAATATCAAATTACAAAAGCCATTTGGGTAGACCATTTGAAAGGAAATGGGATGTATGCCTGGCAGCAGGTAAATAAAATGGCTGCCCACCTGCCAAAAGCTGACCTCTTCTATTGAACAACGTGTTCTGATTATCTCTCAGGCTGAGTAGCCAAACAGGCAATCTGTTAGTCGCTTTAATAATAATACACAGTATTACAAACATCAATTCATTGATAGTCTCTTCCAATTTCACTACCTTGGCCATAGAAGGTAATGTTACTTTTGTTTGGTCTCTTCTCTGTTATGATGGGTGAAAAGACATGTCACTGTCTTGTTTGGCTCTTTAATTATGGGTGAAGAGACATGTCACTGTCTACTTTTCATCTATTTTGTTTTACCCTTGATAGACAGACATGTCTCCATCTATTTGGTCTTTTACCTTTTATGATGGGTAACGAGACACATCACTGTCTTGTCTGGCTTTTTATCATACAACCATGGTTGAAAAGACATGTCATTGTCCTACTTAGCTCTTTTATCATGGGTGAAGAGTTAGGTATCTATTCTGTTTGGTCTCTTCTCTTCTAAAATGGGTGAAGAGACATGTCACTGTGTTTTTCTGGTCTTATATTATGGGTGAAAAGACATGTTACAGTCTTGTCTGGTCTTCTATAATAGGTAAAGAGACAGGTTACTGTCTTTTCTGGTCTTTGATCATTGGTGAAGAGAAGTTTCAATCTTGTTTGGTTGTCTCCTCTTTCACCCTGGATGAATAGACATGTAATTTTTTCCCCCTTCCAATGAGTGAAGAGACAAGCCCCTGCCTTGATCAGTCTCTCCTCCTCTATTCTGGGCAAACCAACATCTCATGATCCTGGCTGTCCACTTCCCCTCCCCTATAAGGTGTATCTGTCTTTATGTGTGTGTTGCACAACTCCACTCAGGCTGTCCAAGCCTAAAATAACTTCCATGAAGTGTCTTGGCAAGTACAGCCAATCTACTGAACACATAACCCATAAATTGTGACTGTCAATACAAAATTAAGCTAGAATCTCATACCCTAAAACAAGTCAAAAAAAAAAGGGGTCTTTAGTTTTGCAAATAGGTGCTTTAGTTTCCATATTTATCCAACCCCCCTTGAATGAAAACCAAAGACTGCTAAGAGTAATAACTACAAAACTATTGACCCCTAGACCTTTACAAAAAAACCTCCATTGTTGCCAGATTATGTGAACAATAAAATCATTATCTTTAAAACAAACGTAACAGTGGTATACTGAAAAATGTGATGCAGCAATTCATAAAACTGAGTGACATTCTGAATCATGTGACCTGACAACAAACTGACAATCTATCAACAAACTGAAATGATATACTGAATCATGTGATGTGACAATCTATCAACAAACTGAACTGATATATTGAATCATGTGACGTGACACTAACATGCCAAGCAAACATACAGACACATTCATGCCAAGCAAACATATGCAGACACAAACCAACACTATCATGTCACACTAACATACGCAGACACAATCATGCCAAGCAACAAATGCAGACAGAAACTGACACTATCATTCCACTCAAACATACGTAGACACAATCATGCCAAGCAAACATACGTAGACACAATCAATGCCAAGCAAACATACAAAGACACAATCATGCCAAGCAAACATACGAAGACACAATCATGCCAAGCAAACATACGCAGACACAATCATGCCAAGCAAACATACGAAGACACAATCATGCCAAGCAAACATACGTAGACACAATCATGCCACTCAAACATACGTAGACACAATCATGCCAAGCAAACATATGTAGACACAATCATGCCACTCAAACATACATAGACACAATCATGCCAAGCAAACATACGTAGACACAATCATGCCACTCAAACATACGTAGACACAATCATGCCAAGCAAACATACAAAGACACAGAAGAAATATCTCACAGCAGAGACATAAATGGCTAACAATAATGTGATCCTGAAAAGAACCGCTTACTGTCTGGCTAAAATACAAATAAAATTAAAAACATCTCAAGACAATATAAGAATACACTACAACATCAACTGACGGATACCAGTAGAAAAAACAAAAACTGCATATCTGAATAGGTTCTGAACCAAGTGCTTGATCATTCACTGTACTCCTCCTTCTGTGTTCATCGAAGGATGTAACTGGCTTGTGTCTTTTTACAGCTCGACTGTGGTATTTGCATTTATCGGCCAACCCATCCACCTTTTCCAGGCATTTTTACCTGGGTTAGCCTTTCCTACCATTCACTGCAGAATTACTATGAAAACTTTTAGTGAATTTTGACTCATTCATCAATGCTTACTTAGAAAAACCTGTATCTTTCACTCTTATTAATGAAATAATTATTATTCCCTGTGTGCGCTCTGAAGGCCCGATTTTGCGAGGAAAAAAATTAGATCGTCTACAAGTGGGCCGTAAAAGGCGATTAATTAAAAGGTCTGCTGAAATTTGATGTTTTGGGCTGAAAAGTGCAGATACCACAGCTTAGCTGTACACCACAACATGTGTCAAGGCAGAAGGAACAATTATTATAACCTGTTACACCTATAAAACACACCCATTCAAGCAAAAACTCAGCTGTTTGATATACCTTTTTAACAAACAAGCAAACCCTGACAATAACCACAATAATATTAACTTTAAAATAAAAAAACAGATATGTTTGGTACATGGAACAACAAGTGAATGCTGACAGTAAAACAATAAAAACCAACAAAACAGAGTATGTCAAATCCTGCTCAACACAAAAAGCCAACAAGAGGTGTGTCAAATATTCTATGTAACATGCCACAAGGTTAGCTTTGTCTGCCTTCTTGTCAATACAAAATGAGATGTGTGAAAATTTCACCCAGATAGGAACCAAAATAAATCAGCTTAACAAAGCAGATGGGATTTTGTTTCAATTCATGAAATAAATGGCTATTTAAATTAACATTTTAAAGTCTGGTATTTAACTGAACCAGAATGCTTCGTAATGCCGGGTTCGATCCTAGCTGCGGGCCATGCACCTTGCGTTGGTTTTGACAGTGGTATCAAGATAGCCGACCATCCAAAAAGCAATGGCAAACTACTGGACGTAAATTTGCCTAGAGAGACCACACAACAGCCAGGGGCTGTTGTGGTTGGTTCTGCAACTTCCTGTAAAGGATACGCAACTAACCTGATATACATATAGAGAGAGAGACCAAAGATCAAACACACCGTCATGGCAACTTAGTTCTGTCATCAACTGTTTATTTTTTAACGTCAATAAAAATCTGGTTTACGGTAAATGAAAACACCTGAACAAAATTTAATTTCACCACTAACTGTTTACGTTTAAGGCCTTATAGAAAATCTAAAAATAGCAAGTGTAAAAAACACCTCAATAAAACTTGCGTTTTACCAGTTTTTATATTAATTAAACCCTTATGGACAATCTGGTTTATAGTAAGTTTAATAATAAAATTTGATTTTACCATTCATTCATTCATTCAGTAGCATCACCCTCGCGGAACCTCGCTGCCATAACAACCCTCCGGAAAACCTTCCTATCCTGAGCAAGATGTCCTGCGTCTGATACACCCATCTGGAGATCATCTGCCACATCCTGCACCCATCTTCTCCTTGGCCTTCCTCTTCCTCTCTTCCCAGGCATATATCCCTCCATTATTGTTCTCTCTAGACTTCCATGACGTTTCAAGTGACCAAAATATTTCAATTTTTTTACCATTAACTGTTTATATTTAACCCTTCTAGAAAATTTGTTGAAATCAATAAAACTTAGTTTCACTATTGCCTGTCTATAATCAACCCTTGATGTAAAAACTAGGGGGCTGCGTGGTGTCTGCCTCAGTGCTGGAGGTTTCTGGGTTCAGTCCCCGGTAAGGGCTAGGAGTTTTGTTCACGTGGACTTGGACTTCTAGTAATTCCCCCTGGTCTCTGGGTAGTGAAATCAGACGCCCGTGTGCATTGTTGAGCACGTAAAAACTCCCCTGACAGTTGGAAATCGAAAAGTGCAACCTAACGGTGCTGCCCGGGCAAGATTTGGAGTTACAAATCTACCTAAAGTATTTCAGGATCCTCGCCGGTGCTACAGAGCCTGTGCACTGTGCTGAGCTTCTTCAGACTCAGACTTGAGTTAGAAGAAGAACACAGCACTTATGGGTTACTACCCATGTGCCGTAATGTTGATTTGTTTTTCAAACTTCAAACTTATCAATCTATCTGATGTAAAATCTAATTTAAAAACTTGATCTCACTTAAAAAAATATAACTTGGTAAAGGGCAGTTTCGAAAGCCTTGAGGAGTACCGAGTATATGGTACTGAATTTTGTCCTGTTGTAGTCTAGCATCTTTGGCCTCTCTCATCAACATTCATTTTAGGGTTTCTCTTTGGCGTCCTCGCTTCTCAATCCCATACTTCCCACTTCAGTGCCTGTTTGAAGATTTGTGCTCAGGTCTTCCCAGGATGTGTCCAGTACGAGCACCATCTTCTTTGTGTTGTAACTATTGCTACTAGTGGTTGTTCAGACAGTTCTCTTATTTCTTCACCCATTAGGAAAGAATATTTTACTAGCACATCTTTACTGGGAGTCACCGTGGCGTAGCGGCTAGGCGCTCGCGTGCGGATTGAAAGGTCGTGTGTTCGCTGGACTTTTTAAAAAAATGACCTCGACTGTCAGGTTGACCTAGCCTTGAGCGGGTACCGGGTGCAGTCCCAGGAAGTAAAGGCAGCGGGCGTGATGCTGAACACATCACCCATCTTGTGCTGATTGGTTCATCAAAATATAGGTCTAGCCCTATATGCTTAAAGGGGTGGAAAAGGGACCTTTCCTTTTTTTTCCCATCTTTATTAGAAGAACGGTCACAAGAATATTTTCTTCCTCTTCCGGCCTATACTACTTATGCTATAAAGCAGTGATTCCCAAACTGTGCACTGGGGAACCACGACCTCTTAACAGGGGCGCCGCAAAATTTTTAGAGATACATTAAAAACAAAAAATGTCTTACTAATGAATAGTCATACTTTTACTAAGGTTAGGGCGCCGTGGGAAAATTTTAATTGAAAAGAGGCGCCGCGACTAAGAAAGGTTTGGGACACACTGCTGTAAAGTGTTGCAGGGAGGAGTTGGATGTGGTTTCTTGTCTTTTGCTAGTTGCATTGATTGTTAATGTCATACTGTGTTTCTGTAGTGTCTCTTTTACTTCCTCCACCCATCTCTTTCTTGGTCAGCCTCTTGCCCTGTAGCCTGCTGATCTCATGTAGTCCGCTCTAGCTGCTGGCTGCTTTTTTTTTCATTCTGACCAGATGACTAAACCATTTGATTCTTTGATGTTTTTTATGAAATCATTCCCCAGTGCTGCGCCTACTATTGTACCTAGTTCTCCATTGATGACTTTGTCTCTTCTTGTTTTCCCTGCCGAATTTCTTATACATCTGACATCACATGCTGTAATGGTGCATTATGTTTTACTAGGAATGTCCATGTCTGGCACTGATAGCACAAAGTTGGAACAAACTTTTTAGCTACCTGTTTATGTGCATTTTGATATTTTGATGCATCTAAACTAGCACTGTTTGGTAATTTATGTTGTTGGCCTTCTGTATTATGTTTTCAATTTCTCCGATCCTCTATTGTCTATGAAGACACTGCCTAGATACCTTAAACACCTTACTTTATTGTCTCTCTTTGAAAAGTGATAACAGGTTGAACTGGTGTTCGATTTACATGAAAGGTAATGTAATCAATACCACAGCAGCTGCTAGTACTACTCAGAAAATTTCTTGGTATCAATTTCAGGTTGGGTCAACTTGAACCCCAGGCCAATTAAAACCTCTCGCCGACGCGGGGATTTGACGTATGATTAGCGGGCTGTTGCAATAGCCACCAGACAACCAAGTTCCCGTAAACTTTTGCATACAAGTCAACCCCAAGATTTTTAGCTCAACCTTTTAGAATTAGGCCTATTCCTACAAAACACATTTTGCAACTGTCACTCCTGTCTGTATTCGCCGCCATTAAAAAAAAAAAAGGTGGTGTAGATGGGGGTCATGAGCATTAATACTTAGGATCCTGTGGCTTGTGCTGTCGCCACAGACATTTTTTGCCCTAACAGAAAAACTATATAACATTATACCAGGGGTCGAAAGGTCTCCCACATTGGAGCCACATGTTATAATCGCTCCTCTAAACTGAGAAGTACTAAGTAAAGGATACCCATCATTGTCCTGTTTGGGCATCATATATCACATAGGCTGGCACTCTATTCCTCCATTCTGTTCTATTTGTGCAATCAATTCAACAGCATGCTGGAAATCCACGATTTTTACCCGCCACATCCGCCTGTTTTAAATAAATATTTTACTCGTCAAAACAACTTATATGCCACATTTGACGGTTTCATTGTTATGTTTACACACTCATGGAAATCCCTTTAGAGACTTGAGTCAAATGTTAACAGTGAAAACAAAACTGATTTACAGACGTGAACTGATTATGTTTAATCACATATCAAAAACTGCTGAAGGCAAGTTTACACATAGAAAAATGTGGTGCAGCTCCGGAGCTGTGCTAAATTTACACTGATCTAAAGTCTTGATTCTGACCATACTTAAATGTATGCACATCATTAAATCTGGTGCCGGCCATAACTGGTGTTTGAACAAATACCAGAAACTTTGTGTGCCACAAGAAAACTTGGCGCAGCCAGTAATTATGTTTAATTATTTATCGAAAACCCAGTTTAGTGCCAGGTCCGGTTCAAACATATCAATCAAGAAAACCCAGTTTAGTGCCAGGTCCGGTTCAAACATATCAATCAAGAAAACCCAGTTTAGTGCCAGGTCCGGTTCAAACATATCAAGAAAACCCAGTTTAGTGCCAGGTCCGGTTCAAACATATCAAGAAAACCCAGTTTAGTGCCAGGTCTGGTTCAAACATATCGAGTTTAGTCAGGTCTGGTTCAAACATATCAAGAAAACCCAGTTTAGTGCCAGGTCTGGTTCAAACATATCAAGAAAACCCAGTTTAGTGCCAGGTCCGATTCAAACATATCAAGAAAACCCAGTTTAGCGCCAGGTCAGGTTCAAACATATCAAGAAAACCCAGTTCAGACAAAACATTTTATGTGAGAGGGGAAAACAAAATCATAAAGAAGTAACATTTGTGTTGTGTGAACTGTACAAAGAGGTTTATACAGAACAAACTACTACCACCTTTATACATTGTCTACATGAGAAGCACACGCATCTCAACTACATCCCTTCGAACTGGCTTGCACCAAGCTTTGAAAGGACTAATAAAATATACAAAACTGTAAATTCCTTATGAAAATATTCTATTATACAGTCCTACTAGTCATAAACAAAGAACAGCACAAAGTATAAATTGTTATCTGTGCAAAGATAGTTCCCAACACAATCAATCTGTATTGGCTTTTTGTTTTAAACAATACTTTGTGCTATTTCTTTACTCATTCCACTTTTTCCTTTTACCATGAGCTTTGCTGCAGTTAAAAGCGTATTTAAAAAAAGCTGCAAATGACAATTGCGGAATACGTATCTTTAACAACAGAGTTGAAACAACTACACATCAAATCTGTATCAATATTTACAATGTCTACAGGAAATAATAAATGTGCGGGAGACAAACAAGATCCAACAGTGGCTGGGTGTTTGCATGCGACAAGCGAGGATGCTGCTCTGTTGCTATAATTATCACATGACATGAGTGAGGACAGAATCCCTGTCTATATCCACAAATAATGATGATGATGATGATGAATCTCTTGTTTTCTGCTGGTGGGCATCCTCTGTATGTCTTGGACCAGCTGTCCCAACACAGACTGTCCAGATCTGCACTAACTAGATGTGCAAAGTCTAGACACACATATAATGTCCAGATCTGCACTAACTAGATGTGCAAAGTCTAGACACATATACTGTCCAGATCTGCACTAACTAGATGTGCAAAGTCTAGACACACATACTGTCCAGATCTGCACTAACTAGAGCAAATCTAGCATACTGTCCAGATCTGCACTAACTAGATGTGCAAAGTCTAGACACACATACTGTCCAGATCTGCACTAACTAGATGTGCAAAGTCTAGACACATATACTGTCCAGATCTGCACTAACTAGATGTGCACTGTCTAGACACATATACTGTCCAGATCTGCACTGTCTAGACAAGTGGTCTCCAACTGTTTCAGCCGGCGCCCCTCTTGAGAACATGGCAAGACTCCCCACACTCCAAAGATAACAAAAAAGGTCCCAGTAAATCTATAACTAAATGTAGGCCTTAATAATTAGATTGTTAACAGAAGATGAACAAATGCTCATTAAAACAAAAACACTCTCGGCTTTTTGTTTTATAAATAAATGTAAAATATTTTACTTGATAGTTAAACTGGAAAAGAAATTTTAGTATGACGGACTACTACAAGTACAGATGCACCCATTTTCATAACTGTTTGAGGTCCCCTTGGAACTTCCTCACGACCCCTAGGTTGGAGACCACTGTCTAGACACATTTGCGGTCTAGACATCTACGCGTCTAGACACATACGCTGTCTAGATACTCACTGTCGAGACACATACGCTGTCTAGACACGTGCATTAGTGTTTGGTCTGGCCATGGGCAGGTACAGAACTAGAGCTAAGATTCAGAGTGTGCCCTTCCAGCATGAACAATCCGGAGTGATCTAGACAAGCTGGTCAGAGATGGTAGAGCGGAGGATAATATCCAACTGACAATGATATAAATTAACTCTTTCAGTCACAAGAAATGTGCCACAGGCTCTTTCCTACGAGTTCCAGCCATCATGCTGTGTGTTTTTTTTTTTAAATCTGGTCAAACATGCCGAAAAAATCTGACTTCTTCAGAGGTCACTTCCACTGTTTTTCTAGAATGAAAATGTCTTAGTGACTTTAACACACAGGTTATTTGTTTCCAGGGGCTTCTGGGCCAAAAATTTGTTAGGGACAGCAAGAGTTAAGATTGGCCAGCAGGTTGTGAGTTGAGACACATGCCTAGCTTGATTGATCGACAATGACAGAGTTTACCGAACGACAGAATGATGCAACATGCGTCCAGTTTACAGAGACCTGTAATATCAACCATGATTACATGGCAGCATCAAATACATGTACTCTTCTTACAGCAAACAGAAGGTGGCCAAATGAATCACAGATAGACCTCAAAGAAGAAGAAGCCAGACTACCAACCGACTGAGTCCTGAAGATGATGACGCTTGAATACCAACACCATGTGTGTCAAAGATGTTGCCCTGATGACCAACATCATAAGACCCAAAGAGGAAGATGTTTGACTACGACGTGCTGAGAAATGAAGAAGATGACACCTGACCACCAACACCCTGAGCCCCAAAGAAGATACCCGACCGACTGACCATCCTGTACAGTAAAGGCCGTGCACCCTGTAAATACCAGAATTCAAGAGACTGTAGGTCAGTGTGAACAGTCAAAGTCCTCACCCCAAGAACCACACCACAGCTGGAGGCAGTAAGGTAACGGCAACATACAAGAACACATGACACTTAATGTGATAAATGACAATGCCAACAAGGTGAGAGAGAGGGGGGGGGGGGAAAGAGGGTACCGACACAGAAATGTCAATTAACAATAAATAATTTAATGGAAAATATGATACATCAAAGTTTCAACTCGTTTGCTATTTTGGATGCTATGTTCTTGAAGCCTATGGAAGTGCCAGAAATGCGCTTGAAGCGGACACCGTTGAGAGACAAACGGGGCAGCTTGCACACCTCCATCTCCCACTGCACCAGGCTGTCAGTGTTGGGGTCACCGTGCACACACAGGAGCAGGAACCTCTCTCGCTGCTCGTAGTCGCAGTTGTTTGCGTCCAGGACCTGAGGATGTTGCAAGGTCATAAATGCAGGGAAAATTCAATTTTTCATTCAAATTTTAAAATAAAATACCAATAATATTCTAGAAATTTAGGAATTAAAAAAAAAAAAAGTTAGTTGCATATCCTTTACAGAACAATGTAGAACCAACCCAAGCATTTTTTGGCTGTTGTGGTTTTTTTCTAGGCAAATTCAAGTTCAGTAGTTTGCCATTGCTTTCTGAATGGTCAGCTCTTGGTACCACTGTCAAAACCAATGCAAGACAAACCGCCCAGAGCTGGGAAAGAACCCGGCACACTGGCATTATGAAGCGCATTCGCAACGCCTAAGCTACAGACATTTATGACATAACACTGTGATAAACAGTATACACAAAAGTTGGTAAGGTCTTTCTTTAAAATGACAAATGCACACTGGGCATATTATATTTTTCACAGAACAGATGTGACATTTTTCACAGAACAGATGTGACACTTTTCACAGAACAGATGTGACATTTTTCACAGAACAGATGTGACATTTTTCACAGAACAGATGTGATATTTTTCACAGAACAGATGTGATATTTTTCCCAGAACAGATGTGATATTTTTCCCAGAACAGATGTGATATTTTTCCCAGAACAGATGTGATATTTTTCACAGAACAGATGTGATATTTTTCACAGAACAGATGTGATATTTTTCACAGAACAGATGTGATATTTTTCACAGAACAGATGTGATATTTTTCACAGAACAGATGTGATATTTTTCACAGAACAGATGTGACACTTTTCACAGAACAGATGTGACATTTTTCCCAGAACAGATGTGATATTTTTCACAGAACAGATGTGATATTTTTCACAGAACAGATGTGATATTTTTCCCAGAACAGATGTGATATTTTTCACAGAACAGATGTGATATTTTTCACAGAACAGATGTGATATTTTTCACAGAACAGATGTGATATTTTTCACAGAACAGATGTGATATTTTTCACAGAACAGATGTGATATTTTTCACAGAACAGATGTGATATTTTTCACAGAACAGATGTGATATTTTTCACAGAACAGAATAACTGAGGCAGTCAAATGTGGATCCAAAGGTCGTGGATTCTGGTCCTGATGGAGCCTGGCGTTTTCAAAAAATGATCTCGGCTCACAGATGGACCCAGCTTTAAAAAGGTATCAGGTTAATTCCTGGAAAGCAAAGACGGCTGGCATGACGTTTACCATACCCATACCAGCCACTGAGTGCCGATTGGTCTATAAAATACATGTCTATCACTATATGCCAAATAGGCCTGATGGTGTGGGAACAGGTCCTTTATCTCAAAAGTCAGTCCAGTAAAGAATGGAGCAGGAAGGTTCAAAACGGCATGACATCAGTGTGCTTGACCGGGTCACACTGTTTTGAAAATTCCTACTCCAAAAGAAAAAGAGGAGGAGAAGAAAGCAAAAAGAAGAGGAGAATAGAAAGAGCAGAAGAGGAAGAAGCAGAAAAGAAGAATAGGATGACACAAAGACAGTAGAAATAGGACAACACATGGGTGATCACCATCACACGTGCTCACCTTCCGAATCTCCTTCATCATATCATTGGGGTCCATGGCACTGGTGGTCTTCATGGACCAGGTGAAGCGCAGCGACCGAGGCTTGATGCCGTCCAGGTCCCTCGTCTCCCCAGACACAGACCTGCGGAAAACGTGGCTGCAAATTTAGAAACAAAAACTGTGACTGGCAGTGACACCCGGACCAGGCTGGAAGCCAAAAGCATGGGGACGGTTGTTATAGTTAGTAGCAGTATTCTAGACCTACATTACCATACACCATATTTACTACACAGTAACATTACCATACACCATATTTACTATACAGTAACATTACCATACACCATATTTACTATACAGTAACATTACCATACACCATATTTACTATACAGTAACATTACCATACACCATATTTACTATACAGTAACGTTACCATACACCATATTTACTATACAGTAATGTTACCATACACCATATTTACTATACAGTAACGTTACCATACACCATATTTACTATACAGTAATGTTACCATACACCATATTTACTATACAGTAACGTTACCATACACCATATTTACTATACAGTAATGTTACCATACACCATATTTACTATACAGTAACGTTACCATACACCATATTTACTATACAGTAACGTTACCATACACCATATTTACTATACAGTAACGTTACCATACACCACATTTACTATACAGTAACGTTACCATACATCATATTTACTATACAGTAATGTTACCATACACCATATTTACTACACAGTAACGTTAACGTACACCATATTTACTATACAGTAACGTTACCATACACCATATTTACTATACAGTAACGTTACCATACACCATATTTACTATACAGTAACGTTACCATACACCATATTTACTATACAGTAACGTTACCATACACCATATTTACTACCATACACCATATTTACTACACAGTTACCATACACCATATTTACTACACAGTAACATTACCATACACCATATTTACTACACAGTAACATTACCATACACCATATTTACTACACAGTAACATTACCATACACCATATTTACTACACAGTAACGTTAACATACACCATATTTACTATACAGTAACGTTACCGTACATCATATTTACTATACAGTAATGTTACCACACACCATATTTACTATACAGTAACGTTACCATACACCATATTTACTATACAGTAACATTACCATACACCATATTTACTACACAGTAACGTTACCATACACCATATTTACTATACAGTAACGTTACCATACACCATATTTACTATACAGTAACATTACCATACACCATATTTACTACACAGTAACGTTACCATACACCATATTTACTATACAGTAACGTTACCATACATCATATTTACTATACATTAACGTTAGCATATATCATATTTACTATACATTAACGTTACCATATATCATATTTACTATACAGTAACGTTACCATATATCATGTTTACTATACAGTAATGTTACCATACATCATATTTACAATACAGTAACGTTACCATATATCATATTTACTATACAGTAACATTACCATATATCATATTTACTATACAGTACATTACCATACACCATATTTACTATACAGTAACGTTACTATACCACAGAGCAGGGCTATTCAACTAGGTTGGCCCAGGGGCCAAAATGGGGATTGTCAGAGGCTAGAGGCCTAAGCAGAAAATATCATTATTACAATACAACTGTCAGTTATCCATGGGCCACTTGCTAAGCCTAGTTCAGATTTGGCCCGCAGGCCACCAGTTGAATAGTCCTGCTATAGATCAACTTTATCATACAGGTATCTGCCATAAAACTACTTTACCATATAGTAAATTTACCATGTGGCAACTTTACTATAGCAAATAAACCATATAGCAACTTTACCATATAGCAAATATACCATACAGTGTATTTACTATGTACCAACTATACCATACAACAAACTTACTATACAGTGAAGCTACCATATAGTAATTTTTTTGTACAGTGTATTTACCATACAGCAACTAACTGCAAAGCAACTTTTATGCACAGCAACTTTTATGCATAGCAACTACACTATATAGCACTGTTACCTTATAGCAGCTATATTACATGGTAAATTTATCATACAGCAACTATATTACACAGAATTCTTACTATATAGCAAGTATATTATGTAGCAAATTGACCATAAAGCAATAAAATTCCAATTGTGTGAGTGTGTGTGCGCACACACACACATGTGTACATAAGGGTTTCTACGGCTGCTAAATGGCCGGAAAACAATCATTTAACATCATTAAAACACACACAAAACAGTCTGCCAACAAACAATCGAATAACATCTATTAAAACATACACAAAACAGTCTATTAAAAAAACAGCAAGTATGATAAGTTGTTGTTGCTGCAAAATTATATATCTGACAATCATAAACTTAAAGACGTTTGCTTTCCAAAAAACACTAACTACAACAGTTTGAGTTTCGTTTTAGTTAGCAGATAAGAAATATGTTCCCACTTTTTAATGAACCAATGGGAGTAGGGTAGTGTAGCAGCTAGATGCTCGCTTGCCGAGCCCATGGTCTCAATTTCAAATCTTCATCAAAACAGATCCTGTTCAAAAGCAATCTTGGCTCCTAACCTAGAATGTAGACCAAGTAGTGACCTGGGGAAGGTGGCTAGCGTGATGCTCACCACATCACTCATCGAACACTAATCGGGCGTCGGATACGATAAACCACCTGTTGGAACTGGGTACTAAATGAAGTCAAGCATGCAGCAAAAGGCCGCAGGGTAAAGAAAGGAGATACGCCTAACAACTCTTATGGTGTGGGTTGAGTACTGAAACACTGAGATGGCTGCTGCATTGAAGGACGGAGTAGGTGTGGGTTGTTGTCCCGATGTGTTAGGATGTTGACTCAGGAAACAAGCATCAAGGACCAGTCCTATCAGGACTGAAAACTTCACCAAAAAAAGTGATTAACAGTGGAATAACCCCGAGAGACATGCGTTGCAAGCAGTCGGCCATAATACACGACACACACACAGAGAAAGCTACATAGATCATAACTATAACCATGGCTCGCCAAAGTAGGCTGTGCAAATGTTCCCAGGACACCCCCCCCCCCCTTTTTTTTTCCTCCAAGGAAAAAAAGAAGAAGAGAGAATTGAAATATTTCGGCTACATTAAAAGTCCCTTTTAAAAAATATACTGGAAGGACAGTCAACGGGTAAGAGAGCTAGATGCAGACAAGGATAGAAGTAGGAGGACAGCATCAAGAGATGGACAGACAGCTGTTTGAGAGAGTGCACAACCAAGACAAGAGACAGGGGGCTGCGTGGTCTCGAGGCATGGTGTCCGCCTCGAGTGCTAGAGGTTTCAGGTTCAATCCCTGGAAAAGAGTAGCCTAACAGCGCTGCCTGGGCAAAATTTTGAGTTTAAAATCTACCTAAAGTATTTCAGGATCCTCACCGGTGCCACAGAGCCTGTGCACTGTGCTGAGTTTCTTCAGACTCAGACTTGAGTTAGAAGAAGAATGGAGAACTTATGGGTTACTACCTGTGTGCCATGATGTTGATCCGTTGTTGAAACTTCAAAACAAGAAACCGCTTCATTCTGCTGCTCACCAAACAGTTGAAAATGTTAGCACAACTCGTGTAGTCATGATATTAAAATGACCAGAATATGTCCAATTGTCTGTGTATATATAAGTTGTTCATAGTGTTCAGTTGTAGCCATGTGTATTTCTTTTTCCTGCAATGAAGTTAAATCATTTGTTTTTACCCTGTAGGATTCTGATGTTAACCTTCAGTGGCAGAGGTCAATTCTGATGTAAACCTCAGTGACAGAGGTCGATTCTGATGTAAACCTCAGTGACAGAGGTAAATTCTGATGTAAACCTCAGTGACAGAGGTAAATTCTGATGTAAACCTCAGTGACAGAGGTCGATTCTGATGTAAACCTCAGTGACAGAGGTCGATTCTGATGTAAACTCAGTGATAGAGGTCAATTCTGATGTAAACCTCAGTGACAGAGGTCGATTCTGATGTAAACCTCAGTGACAGAGGTCAATTCTGATGTAAACCTCAGTAATGGAGGTCAATTCTGATGTAAACCTCAGTGAAGGGGTCAATTCTGATGCAAACCTTAGTGACAGAGGTCAATTCTAATGTAAACCTTAGTGACAAAGGTCAATTCTGATGTAAACCTCAGTGACAGAGGTCAATTCTGATGTAAACCTTAGTGACATAGGTCAATTCTGATGTAAACCTCAGTGACAAAGGTCAATTCTGATGTAAACCTCTGTGACAGAGGTCAATTCTGATGTAAACCTCAGTGACAGAGGTCAATTCTGATGTAAACCTCAGTGACGGAGGTTAATTCTGATGTAAACCTCAGTGACGGAGGTCAATTCTAATGTAAACCTCAGTGACAGGGGTCATGGGAAGTGTAACCCGTTACATTTTGGATTTCTATTGATCCAGGGAAGGTAGTCCCTGCATTTACAGCTTCACTATATTCGTGTTGATTGATTACCCCTTTACACAGACATTTACAATCAGCTAGACACTCGCTTGCAGATCGGAAGGTCATAGGTTCAGATCATGACGGAGCCAAGCTTAAAAAAAATGATCATGGCTCCCAGGTCAAGTCAGCCTCCAATGGGTACCAGATACAGTCCTGGGAAATAACGGTGATACAGTCCTGTGAAATAACGGTGATACAGTCCTGGGAAATAACGGCGATACAGTCCTGTGAAATAAGGGTGATACAGTCCTGGGAAATATTGGTGATACAGTCCTGGGAAATAATGGTGATACAGTCCTGTAAAATAAGGGTGATACAGTCCTGGGAAATAATGGTGATACAGTCCTGTAAAATAAGGGTGATACAGTCCTGGGAAATAATGGTGATACAGTCCTGGGAAATAACGGTGATACAGTCCTGAGAAATAACGGTGATACAGTCCTGTGAAATAACAGTTAGACAGTCCTGTAAAATAAGGGTGATACAGTCCTGGGAAATAACGGTGATACAGTCCTGGGAAATAACGGTGATACAGTCCTGTGAAATAACGGTGATACAGTCCTGGGAAATAATGGTGATACAGTCCTGGGAAATAACGGTGATACAGTCCTGAGAAATAACGGTGATACAGTCCTGGGAAATAACGGTGATACAGTCCTGAGAAATAACGGTGATACAGTCCTGTGAAAAAAACGGTGATACAGTGCTGGGAAAAAACGGTGATACAGTGTCGGGAAATAACGGTGATACAGTCCTGGGAAATAACAGTGATTCAGTCCTGGGAAATAACTGAGACTAGCATGCTGTTGACGGCAACACCCACTGAATGCCAACTGGTCTGTAAATTATAGGTTCAACCCTGTATACTCAATAAGCCTGAAGGAGTGGAAAAGGGCCCTTGACTTTTATTTTTTACTTTATATTTCTTTATTTTAAAAAAAAAAACTGTTAAAATGTAGATAGATCAAATAAAAAAAAAAGTATTAGTGACCTGTATAAAATGATTTTTTTCCAGAACTTTTACTAAAAACTCCCATGGCTTTATGACCCATGCTTTTTTGTTTAAAGTATTAACGGAAAGAGTTAACTGAGCGGTCGATACACTGTGTTTGGGTTCACAGCTAGGCTACTTTATGGTAAATAATACATAGGTAAAATGGAAACAAGCGGCGTCCGTGGCTAAGGCGTTGCGAGTCCGACTCGTAAGCTAGCATACCGCGATCGAAACCCACTGCAGGCTGCGTGGATTTTTGTCGTGGCATGGGACGTCGCAGGTCGACCCAGCCTAAAATGGGTACCAGGATGGGCTGTCCTGGGAAAGTAAAGACAGCCGGCGTAATGCTGACCACATTACCCACAGAGTGCTGATGGTCTGTAAAAATATGGGATGCTCTGCCCATATGCCCGATGCGCCGAAAGGCGTGAAAAGGGAACTTTACTTTTCTTTTTTTTCTTTTAAAATGGAAACATACTACTACAGGTAAAATATCACATGATTTCAAAGTAATATATTACTATAGGTAATGTTATGCTATCACTATCGACGTCACTGCACTTTGGGAATTTCCATGCATGCTCAGTCCTTCCATGCAGCACCTATACATAGGTAATGAAGTACACTACTTCAAAGTTATATTACACTGCGCAAATCATTATATTACTTCAAAGTAATATACTACCTCAGTTTAAAGCAACACACTATCACATGTAATATATCAAATTATTTCAGTTAACGTAATGCAGACAAAGTATCACATACTGGATATTTCATCTGTAGTATGACACTAGCCTGGCCAAGAAACAAGACATGCAGTAAAACAAGCAAACAACACCACTAGAACACAAGCAGTCACTCTACCACAGGCAAACAAACACAGAGATAAATGCTGGAAAGCAAATCCATGCAGAGCTGCAAAACGCCACAAGAGACAAATAGCTAAACATATAAATAACAAAATCATAGGCACTGCTCCAACAACAGCAGAAATATGCAGGCATCTGATATGTGTTAGTAGTCAGCATTAGGTGATTATCTGCAGATTGTTATCTACTTATATGTAGCCAACAAACAAAAAATTAATGTGTATGCTAGGCATGCAACAAGCAGAAAGGCTGTTAACATATTGGGTGTCACTGCTGAAACAACAATATAAACATCAATATGCATGGAGATAAACAGATGAGTTTGACTATTTCTGTGGATATGGAATGAGATGAGCAAACTTCTTTGTGGATATTTGGACAGGAGGGATTTTTTTATTAGATGGCCCAGGAATACATAGAAGTAGTTTACAGACAAGAGGAGTGGCTTTACTGCAAGGGGTGTGTGTTCCATCCAAATGTACTGGTCTCTCTTGCAGAAGGGCTGTCACCTGCTAAGAGCATCAAACAAAACCTAAAACTATGTAACCAGAGCAACTCCTCCAGGATGTCAAACCAAAACCCTCAACCCTTAGCCGGTGAGGCAGAAAGTTTAACCGCTTCACCATGAAAACCCTCCTACAGCTAGTTTGCCCTGCAATTAATAGTATCCAAAATATGCTGCATCTGCTAGGAGAGACGGAGAACCTAAAGTTCTGCACTGCGTGTTAGGATGTCAATTACTGGCTAATCTATAGCAGGCTTTATAATCACCATCACCTCCAGCTGCTGCTCTGCTGCGGGAGTATTGGTCAGGCAATATCAAGTTCTTTTATTTTCAGAGACAGTTAACAATATGTCCTCGTCTTCCCCCATGACATCTTTTGTCCCAGATGTTTTTTGTCCTGAACACACAGCAATGCTGCCCGGAGTTTTGTAACCACATGATGGTACAGCCATTTTGATCCATTAAGGCACAGGTTTGTGATCAGCACCTGGGCAGAGATATTAACATCTATGCAACTGTGCAAACATGCTTACTCATAACTTCACTATTAACAGCGTGGAGTTTGTGCTCACAATGCTCCACGGTTTGAGAGAGGCATCCAGCAAAATATATGCTAAATTGAACATACTTCAAGTGCCAATCAGTGCCTATAATATCTGCGCCCAATATTTTAGCCTTAACTGTTGATGGGCAGGAGGTAAGTTTTTTGGCCTGATATTGTTCACGCTTGGAAGCCAAGTCAGAGACAACAAATCAAATGGTTCAGACATGCAACCAGACTACCACTGGATAGTGTACCACAGAAAGCTCTGCCACCTAGCCATAACTGAAGCAGAACTTGAGGTGGATACATGGAACATCCAAGGTTGTAAACACCAGTATCTATGCAGCAGATATCAAGGCTCACAACTAATGCAGAAAGGCAGAATAGGACTACAGAAGAAGCTTAACTTCAACAGAAAAATCTGCATCAATCAGATAACAAGACTGACAGACAAAATGATTCCAATGTATTCCCCGTGTGAGTTCCGAGATGCAATTTTGTGGGGTGGGGGAGGGGGGGATTGACAGACAACCCCCTAAAAACATGTCATAGGAGTCTAATAATCATGGGTATTTACTTTAAAGTCAGAGTATATCTGCCTGAGAGGCAAGGAACTAACAGTCTGCACACATAAAGGTCAGGTCTTGGAAATGTATGTGCAAGCAAAACTCAAATTCTAGAACAAGACTAAAGTCCAGAAGTGGATGAACAACCAGAACTTTTCACCAGAGTTAGCAGCCGATAAATGCTAAAAAGAAGAATAAGAAAATTCAAGTGTTTAACATTATTTGTTTTCAAACAAAACATTTTTGCAGTAGAGCTACCGCAGCTCTTGCTACACTACATTAATATGAAGTGTTCAATACTGAGGAAGGCGGCTACCCTCATCTCATACAGCTTTACATGATGTTCAAACACCCACACCCCTGTTGTCCTGTAACTTACAGACTTGAAATGACTAACCTGTAAGCTTTAACAGCATTTGAATACTCAAGGGAGGACAATCCTGGACCAAAGTTTGGTGGAAAATCCTCACTTTCTTTTAGAGTTATGTTTCCATCATCACTATCTTCCCTGTACAACACAGTCAAAAACCATTGTAACCTCTCACATTTTATTTGTAAACCAGCTAAAGATAATATTTGGGGAATATAACAGGACGAAGGAACAGTAACACAACAAACTATAAGGTCCATAAAGGAAGAACAGAACAATAAGTAAAACAGCACTAAGAAAGCAAGTAACACAGCTGGCTAAGGGTCCTATATAAAACCACGGGGTAGTAAGCATCAACATACTGTTGGGTCCAGAAATAAGGAGAATAACAGTAACACAACAAGCTGCAGAGGCAGTAGGATTATAAAGTGTGACACATCAAGCTGTGGTGAAAGAAGAAAATAAACAGTATGAGGCTCATCCGCAGAACATCTTAGCTACATAATCTAAGAATGAAGACCTGAGGAAGGGGGGGGGGGGGGGGACCCCGCCCCTTCCCAATACTTTAAGATAAAGTAAGTTATTTCTCTAGAATAAGGGACAGAATAATGATACAACCTGGAAAAAAAAATTAAAGGACAACTAGTTAACAGCTTAAGTACAAAGTAAATTTACCATGAATCCCCAAGACTTAAAAAAAGTTTAAAATGACACAATATTCATGAATTTTATAAAGAAAAAACATGGAAGGAACTGCTACACTGAGAAGAGAATTCGATCAGAAAATTCACATGGAAAAAATGTGGAAGGAACTATACGAGGAAAGAGCATTACAGGTAAGAGAAATTCATATGGAAAAACAATAGAAGGAACTACACATAAGGGACGAACTATACAAGGAGAAGAAAATTGGAGGTAGGAGAAAATCACAT
Organism: Candidula unifasciata; assembly: GCA_905116865.2. Classification (NCBI taxonomy): domain Eukaryota; kingdom Metazoa; phylum Mollusca; class Gastropoda; order Stylommatophora; family Geomitridae; genus Candidula; species Candidula unifasciata. Next base: position 683,161 of record CAJHNH020001591.1, on the reverse strand, counting down.
GGAAAAACATGGAAGGAATTACAAAGAAATAAGACAATTAGAGGTAAGAAAAAGTCACACATGGAAAACACGGAAGGAATTACACAAAAAGAGATAAGGTAAGAGAAAGGAGTCACATAGGAAAAACATGGTAGGTATTACATGTGGGAGAAGAAACAACAGAGAGGAGATCAAGAGCTAAGAAAGTTACCCGGGAAAACATGGGGGAACTATAAACAGAGAAGAGAACTAAACAAGGAGAAAAGAATAAGAAATAAGAAAAAAGCCACCATCAAGTTAAGAGAAAGCCACATTCGAGGTAAGCACGTAAGTGTCATTACAGGTAAGAGAAAGCACATAAGAAAAGATGGAACTTCACAAGAAGAGGAGATTAAAAAAACCAGTGAAGTCACAAAGGAAAAACAGAACTAAAAATGAAGAAGAGAAATTAAGGTAAGAGAAAGTCCCATGGAAAAAACAGAGACGAAACTACACAGGGAGATGAGAGAATTAGAGATAAGAGAAAGCACAAAGGTACAGCATGGAACTCCACATGAAGAGAAGAATGATTATAAATAGAAAAGTAACACAGGAAAAACACAAAACTATACATAAAGAAGAGAATAAAAGACAGAAAAAAGCACACAGGAAAAACATGTAAAGATTCATACAGAATCACAAAAGACAGAGAGTAAGAGTTCAGACAGCTGAAAATTTTGCTTCACTGGGCAATAATAACAAAAGAAAACAATATATCCCAATGCTCATCTGTATTCTGCATGAGAATGTAGAGATTTAGTTGTACAGAAGAAGACTATTGAGTTCACAAACAGGTTACACACACACACAAATAAAACAAAATAAAAAATTCAACACAACAAAAACTTTTGAAAGAAACTAACTCACAAATGCAGTGATAACTGAAATCAGATATCAATAATTGATATTCACAACACAAGAAAGGGAAAACTAATATACATTAGGAACTATGGGGAAACTAGAAGAGAAAGAAGACGGGGGGAAGACAGAGAGACAGCCAGACACTGATATCTGCATGGGTAACGACTGCTAGCATGTCAGACTTGAGGATATGGATGCATGTGATAACCACAGATATCCACTTTTGTTGTACCCATCATGTGGTTTCTAAAGCCTCCTTCTCCCCCCCCCCCCTCCCACACACATCATTTGGTTTCTTTCCCCCATCATTTGATTTCTCTCTCATTATTTGGATCCTCCACCTACCTCGTGGTTCCTCAAGCCCTAATCGTTCGATTTCTCTAACTCTCATTATTTGGATCCTCCACCTACCTCGTGGTTCTTCAAGTCCCAATCATTTGGTTTCTCTCTCATTATTTGGATCCTACACCCTACCACTAGTTTCCTAGATCTCATATTTTGCTTCTAGAGCTTCTGCTCTCGGCAACCGTGACAAAAAAGATGCTTTATAACTCTGAAATGCCCCGGTCTGATTCCAGCTACTAGCAATTTCACAGCAGATCACTTTACCTTAATTTGACAATAGTATGGGGCACTGACAGTTCTGAAGGCAATGGCAAATTACTGAATGTAAAATTGCCTAATAAAATCAAACGGCTACTTAAAAAAAAAAAAAATTTGCTGGGTGCGTTCTGCAATGGCCTGTAAATGATGCACATCTATTTTAGCTTCTGTCATTGGTTTTGTATACTTCCAAGGGACACAGGTGACTATGCTCAAGAATCCTTGAGAAAACTGAAAACACAGCTATACATGTTTGTTTTTCAGCTGGGAGGAGGGAGGGAGATCACTATGTCCCATAAAGAAACACCACTGCAAGAAAGAACCCTTTGGATTGTGGACAGTAAGAAACCAAAATAACCCCAACTGCCATTGCAGCTGTATTTACCACTTTTGCAGTCTGAGGATTTCAAGGCTACATGAATCTGTTTTAGTGCTGGTTCGGATTTTATTTTGCCCCCCCCCCCCTCCCCTCCACAATCCCCAAATTCTTGACCTGACAGAGGATTTGAACCTGGGTCTCTGGCTTCAACAGTAATGAACCACTGTTACTAATTCTTAAAACAACATGCTGATATTAGTGTGATAGTTTCAAACATAAATTCACTCAAGGGTTTTTCTTCTTCTATTTCTTTTGTGGGAAAAGCAATTTCAAGTGACTAACTCCAAACTCACAAAAGACAGCTAGCAGAATCCAAGTTTCCGACATCTAGGCTTTTATAAGACTACCCTACCCTGTGTTTTTTTAAACAAAATATGATACATAGATGTATGATCTACAGCTAATGCCAGGTGCAAGCCCAGATGAAAAAGAAGAGTTGGGTGTGCGGCCAGCCCCCCTAACCCATAAAAAAATAGTTTACTTCCTGCATATACTTGCGGGAACAGACTGATTACAAAAAAATGTAATGGATAAATAGACTTTAAGCCCTATGAGACACATAAAGGCATAACAGTGGCAATGAATGAAAGGGTTACAATTTATAAACATTAGTCTATCTCACTAAGTTCAACATACAGAGGATTTACATGAAACTAAATACAACTAAAACTGAAATTATGCAGGTCAGTAGAATTCCTAGGCCACTACCAGTCGGGTTGAATAGTACCTGTCTGAAGCAAGTTACAGAAATAAAATATCTTGGAGGACCGGACAATAGATCAGGAAACAGAAACAAGATGCCACAGAGCCAGTCCACCTATATACCAACTGACACCATTATTAAACACATCCAAACATAAGTGTCGGCCCCAAGAAACAGATTATAAATAGCAGATATTCTTACCAAAACTGTGCTACCAGTGCCAGACTTGGACATTATCAAAGGCTCCTACTGAAATTACAACCGGTGAAAAGCCAACAACTTAACCACCTCGTACAAAGTTAGAAATGATCTCAGACAAAGTTAGAAATGATCTCAGACAGACGGTGGCAACAACATCCTCAAACAGTCTGGTCATCTAGTAAGAATGCAGCCAGAACAACAACCAACGCAGGCGCTACACATGAAAAGATGTGAAATGATTGCAAAACGTCACCCTTGAAGAAGATGGATTGATAACGTTGAAAAGCTTCATCAAAAACATGAAACGACAATGGCCATTGCTGCCCATCAAGTAACGGACCACAAACTGTTTCTCCCCACAACACTGAACATCTGAAGTGGAAACTGATGATGATGAGTCTATGTCAGCTGCATGGATCATTACAGGGTCCGAGTCTCCAGATCTTGCCTGTCTACATAAATGGATGATGATGATGATGTGCAGTATTTCCCATTCAAAGTGTATGGATCACCAAGAAAAACCACACTGGCTTATCCTACACAAATATTTCCATGGCAGCATCTCCATGTGGTGTTAGCTCTCTCACAAACAATGTTATCATCATCCTAGCCAAGTTCCCAGCATTACATCCAAGCAGTTAATGGCCTCATTCTGATTAAGGTGTAATACCTGCTCGTCAGTACAATACGGTATGGCAGGGATCAACCCAAACACATTCATCCTCTACTGCTCCTTTGCATTGTATCCCGCAGTGCTGCTTAGAACCCCAACCAACTCACATCAAGTCCCTGTATGGGTTCCCGTGCCCCTTTGTAAGTTGAAAATGAATGGACTCACTGACCCCTATCAAGCTTTGCAGTTCAGTAGACTAACTAGAGGTATTTCCTTCGAAGTTTATCTCCCTGAGGGGTAAGGAACCAACAGTCTGCATACAAATAAGACATCTGTAAAAACCGTGTGCACACAAGTTTTGCAACATGACACCTAAAACTAGCACACAACTGTCGGGGAATCAGCAAGAGTAGAATCTTCTCAAAAACAAACTGGAAAGTGCTGCCACCTTGTGGCGATAAATCCTTTCAGTATAATGGCACCTGCAACTGCAGAAAGCAAGTTGCTTAAGCCAGGCAAGGAAAATATAAGGAAGGAAACATGTCACCCTACCTCACAAAGACATGACATAGTAGTACAATTACCTTTTTAAACAGAAAACAAATGAACATAAAAGGTACAAATTTGTTTCCCATTTTACCCCATGGGACAACGAGAAAGGGGAGGGGGAGAGAACTAAAACGGGAAACTGGACTTTTAATGAAATGTCTCAATTGCTGGCTTGTTGTACTCACGGTGGCGGCATGGTGGAAGCTCTGCTGCTGGCGTAGGGGTGTGGCGAAGTACTCTGATATCCACCATCAGGCCTGGAAATTAGTGGGCATGGTTTTAGGGGGGAGGGGTTAATGAAAGATTGACATGGTGTCAGTGGTACAGGCAATGTTACACAGAAACAGTACAAGCACACAAAATATGCTGTTACAGGTTCAAGCTATTCCAGGCTAGCAGAGCAGGTGATAGGCCAAAGGTTCATCTCAGATTATCATACACTCAGTTACAGGTTTATGCAATCTCAGATTTATCATACACTCAGTTACAGGTTTATGTAATCTCAGATTTATCATACACTCAGTTACAGGTTTATGCAATCTCAGATTTATCATACACTCAGTTACAGGTTTATGCAATCTCAGACTATCATACACTGTTAGAGGTTTATTATATCTTCATACACAGAGGTTTATACAATCTCAGACTACCATACAGAGTTACAGGTTTATGCAGTCTCAGACTACCATACACTCAGTTAGAGGTTTATGCAATCTTCATACACAGAGGTTTATACAATCTCAGACTATCATACACTTACAGGTTTATACCAGCTCAGTCTCAGACTATCATACACTTACAGGTTTATACCAGCTCAGACTACCATAAAGAGTTATAGGTTTATGCAGTCTCAGTCTATCATACAGTTACAGGTCTATAAAGGCTCAGACTATCATACACAGTTACAGGTTTATTCAGTCTCAGACTATCATACACAGTTACAGGTTATGCAATCTTAGACTATCATACACTCAGTTACAGGTTTATGCAATCTCAGATTTATCATACACTCAGTAACAGGTTTATGCAATCTCAGACTATCATACACTGTTAGAGGTTTATTGTATCTTCATACACAGAGGTTTATACAATCTCAGACTACCATACAGAGTTACAGGTTTATGCAGTCTCAGACTACAATACACTCAGTTAGAGGTTTATGCAATCTTCATACACAGAGGTTTATACAATCTCAGACTATCATACATTTACAGGTTTATACCAGCTCAGACTACCATACAGAGTTACAGGTTTATGCAGTCTCAGTCTATCATACACAGTTACAGGTTATGCAATCTTAGACTATCATACACAGTTACAGGTTTATGCAGTCTCAGACTATCATACACAGTTACAGGCTTATTCAGTCTCAGATTTTCATTCACAGTTACAGGTTTATGCAGTCTCAGACTATCATACACAGTTACAGGTTATGAAATCTTACTATCATACCCAGTTACAGGTTGTGCAATCTTACTATCATACCCAGTTACAGGTTGTGCAATCTTAGACTATCATACATAGTTACAGGTTTATGCAGTCTTAGACTATCATACACAGTTACAGGTTATGCAATCTTAGACTATCATACACAGTTACAGGTTATGCAATCTTAGACTATCATACACAGTTACAGGTTATGCAATCTTAGACTATCATACACAGTTTCAGGTTTATGCAATCTTAATCTATCATACACAGTTACAGGTTATGCAATCTTAGACGATCATACACAGTTACAGGTTATGCTATCTTCGACTATCATACACAGTTGCAGATTTACACCAGCTCAGACTATCATATAGTTACAGGTTTAGGCTAGCTCAGACTATCATACACACAGTTATAGATTTATGCAATCTCAGACTATCATACCCACATTTAAAGGTTTATGCAGTCTCAGACTATCACCCAAACAGTTATAAGTTTGTTATCTTAGGCTATAACAGAGACAAAGGTTTATGCAGTCAAACTAACACATTTACATACTTATGCAGTCTCAGAATATTACCTGGACAGACACATTTATGTAATAGACTATCACACAGACAGCTACAAATTTACACAACCTCCAACTATTATACAGAAACAGGATTATGTAGTCTCAGAAAATTACAGACTTAAGGCAATCTCAGACAGACAATTATAGATTTATGCAATCTCAGATTATCAGACTGGAAGTGATAGACTCAAGTATTCTTAGATTATCACACAGGAAGTTCTAGATTCAAATACTCACTCTCAGACCAGGAAGTTCTAGATTCAAATACTCACTTTTAGACCAGGAAGTTCTAGATTCAAATACTCACTTTTAGACCAGGAAGTTCTAGATTCAAATACTCACTTTTAGACCAGGAAGTTCTAGATTCAAATACTCACTTTTAGACCAGGAAGTTCTAGATTCAAATACTCACTCTCAGACCAGGAAGTTCTAGATTCAAATACTCTCTCTAAGACCAGGAAGTTCTAGATTCAAATACTCTCTCTAAGACCAGGAAGTTCTAGATTCAAATACTCACTCTCAGACCAGGAAGTTCTAGATTCAAATACTCACTCTCAGACCAGGAAGTTCTAGATTCAAATACTCACTCTCAGACCAGGAAGTTCTAGATTCAAATACTCACTTTTAGACCAGGAAGTTCTAGATTCAAATACTCACTCTCAGACCAGGAAGTTCTAGATTCAAATACTCACTCTCAGACCAGGAAGTTCTAGATTCAAATACTCACTCTCAGACCAGGAAGTTCTAGATTCAAATACTCACTTTTAGACCAGGAAGTTCTAGATTCAAATACTCACTTTTAGACCAGGAAGTTCTAGATTCAAATACTCACTTTTAGACCAGGAAGTTCTAGATTCAAATACTCACTTTTAGACCAGGAAGTTCTAGATTCAAATACTCACTTTTAGACCAGGAAGTTCTAGATTCAAATACTCACTTTTAGACCAGGAAGTTCTAGATTCAAATACTCACTCTCAGACCAGGAAGTTCTAGATTCAAATACTCACTCTCAGACCAGGAAGTTCTAGATTCAAATACTCACTTTTAGACCAGGAAGTTCTAGATTCAAATACTCACTTTTAGACCAGGAAGTTCTAGATTCAAATACTCACTTTTAGACCAGGAAGTTCTAGATACAAATACTCACTCTAAGACCAGGAAGTTCTAGATACAAATACTCACTCTAAGACTATCACATTGGAAGTGACAGACTCAAATACTCTCTCTAAGACTGTCACACAGGAGATGCCAGACTCAAGCACTCACTCTAAGACTATCACATAGGAAGTGCAGGATTCAAATACTCACTCTTAGACTATCACACAGGAAGTGCCAGATTCAAATACTCACTCTTAGACTATCACACAGAAAGTGCTAGATTCAAATACTCACTCTAAGACTATCACACAGGAAGTGCCAGATTAAAATACTCACTCTTAGACTATCACACAGGAAGTTCTAGATTAAAATTCTCCCTCTAAGACTATCACACAGGAAGCGCTAGATTCAAATATTCACTATCACATAGGAAGTGCTAGATTCAAATACTTACTCTAAGACAATCACACAGGAAGGGACAAATTCAAGTACTCTACCAAACAGGAAGTGACAAGCTCAAGTATTCTTAGACTATCAAACAGGAAGTACTAGATTCAAGTACACAGAAAATGACAAATTCAAGTACTGTATCACACATGCAATGACAGACTCAAGTATTCTTAAATTACCACAAAGGAAGTGACAGGCTCAAACACACACTCTAAAACCATCACATAGGAAGTGACAGGCTCAAACGCACACTCTAAAACCATCACATAGGAAGTGACAGGCTCAAACACACACTTTAAAACCATCACATAGGAAGTGAGAGGCTCAAACGCACACTCTAAAACCATCACATAGGAAGTGACACATTTAAACTCCTATCAACCATCACACAGTACAAGTCCCATCAACACAACCACACCTACATCTATACATGCAAAAGCTCATGCTACAGACCTGTGTTTTCTAAGTACAACAACATGCTCTGGGACACATGCTACAGACCTGGGTTTTCTAAGTACAACAACATGCTCTGGGACACATGCTACAGATACAATATGTAACACAAAACAGCCCTGCTGACTTAATTCAGTTTCCTAAAACAAGGGGGCGTCAAATGAAAACCTTGAAAGTGTGACAGAAATTACAATAACCACACCATTGCCTTGTAGCCTGTCAAAAATGCTGTCACTAAGGATGTCAAGAGTGGTAAACATGTGACATCACATTGTAGATGAACACAGTGATGTCATCATGACAGCTTAAAGATGGTCGACACACTTTTGACATGCACCAAAGAGAAGCACTATTCTGTTATCAATATCTGAATGATCAGTGAAGGTGGTGAAACCTACAGAAAATCCAAGTCCAGTATTGTGACACATGCCTGTCGATCTGACAAGCATGAGGGGAGAAGAAAGTTTCAAGCCAGCCAGACTTCTATGACAGACTTTTAAGCTTGTCATCTGAAGCCCCTTCATATAATAATGGGACCACTGTGGGTAGAGTGGCCACCTCACTGTCAGGTCAGGATTTCTTCCCCATCATTTTTTTCTTCCCTGAAAGTTTTGGAAATGATCTGGTAGCTTTTTTTTTCAAAGGCTGGGCACAGAAAAAAATCCTGCAACTTCTGAGAATCGAACTAAATAAAGCCATGGTTCCAGAAGGCAGGTGTACTATCCTGTAGCTGCTTCATAAATGCATACACAACATATGCGTATATGTAAAGCTCAAACATGGACAGTATTAATAAAAGATATGTTGATAGTATTCAATTAATTACAACCGGGACGAATAGACAATACACAATTTCTATATTGGTTGGGATAACAAGTGAGTAATCTATATGGGTGTTGTAATGAAACACACAAATGGGGTTTAGAAACATGATGTCTTTGCATCTTTGCAATGCGGAAGAACTAATAGATCATTGTAGCCTGGAGAGAATTACGCAATAGAGAGTGATTGGAAGGGGGGGGGGGGGGGGGGGGGGTGTGTCGTCTGGATGACACTGAACACTAGGGCCATTTTTACACAGGGGACAAAATGTTGGAGAATGGGAATCATCGCAGGCCAGAGACCCAAGTTCCATCATAGAGAGATTATTAGATGCTACACTGTTGGCATGTGATTCGCGGGCCACTTGCTAGGCCTCGGTGGGCCAGATCTGGCGCATGGGCCATTAGTTAAACAGCTCTGCTCTACACAGTAAGGAACGGCAAGATAAACAAATAATAAGACTGCTGAAATTGGAGCTCTGCGCTAACTCTAAAGATGTGGACGGAGCGTTTATGGGAATATCTTGAGTGCTGTGATGTCGATTCTTAACACGATTATGAAATAAAATCTTCTTGTGCTGCCGTCCTCTTTTCTTTGATTCTTTATCAAATAAACTGTTTCTGTTGTGTCAGTGTGCAGCAGTGCTGAGACACTGGTGACTTCTGACTGAAATATCCGACTCTTCTTAGGATCTGTTGGCTCAATTAGTCATCCCAGGGTGAAACGGAATTGATCATACTGAGCTGAGTTGGGTCAATCATACTGAGCTGAGTTGGGTCAATCATACTGAGCTGAGTTGGGTCAATCATACTGAGCTGAGTTGGGTCAATCATACTGAGCTGAGTTGGGTCAATCATACTGAGCTGAGTTGGGTCAATCATACTGAGCTGAGTTGGGTCAATCATACTGAGCTGAGTTGGGTCAATCATACTGAGCTGAGTTGGGTCAATCATACTGAGCTGAGTCAATCATACTGAGCTGAGTTGGGTCAATCACACTGAGCTGAGTTGGGTCAATCATACTGAGTTGGGTCAATCATACTGAGCTGGGTCAATCATACTGAGCTGAGTGAATCATACTGAGTTGGGTCAATCATACTGAGTTGGGTCAATCATACTGAGCTGGGTCAATCATACTGAGCTGGGTCAATCATACTGAGCTGGGTCAATCATACTGAGCTGAGTCAATCATACTGAGCTGAGTTGGGTCAATCATACTGAGCTGGGTCAATCATACTGAGCTGAGTTGGGTCAATCATACTGAGCTGAGTTGGGTCAATCATACTGAGTTGGGTCAATCATACTGAGCTGAGTTGGGTCAATCATACTGAGCTGAGTTGGGTCAATCATACTGAGCTGAGTTGGGTCAATCATACTGAGCTGAGTTGGGTCAATCATACTGAGCTGAGTTGGGTCAATAATACTGAGCTGAGTTGGGTCAATCATACTGAGCTGAGTTGGGTCAATCATACTGAGCTGAGTTGGGTCAATCATACTGAGCTGAGTTGGGTCAATCATACTGAGCTGAGTTGGGTTAATCATACTGAGCTGAGCTGAGTCAATCATACTGAGCTGAGTTGGGTCAATCATACTGAGCTGAGCTGGGTCAATCATACTGAGCTGAGTTGGGTCAATCATACTGAGCTGAGTTGGGTCAATCATACTGAGTTGGGTCAATCATACTGAGTTGGGTCAATCATACTGAGTTGGGTCAATCATACTGAGTTGGGTCAATCATACTGAGCTGAGTTGGGTCAATCATACTGAGCTGAGTTGGGTCAATCATACTGAGCGCTGAGTTGGGTCATACTGAGCGGAGTTGGGTCACTCTGAGCTGAGTTGGGTTAATCATTACTGAGCATACGATGCTGAGTTGGGTCAATCATACTGAGCTGAGTTGGGTCAAACATACTGAGCTGAGTTGGGTCAATCATACCTGAGCTTGAGTTTGGTCAATCTACTGAGTTTTGGGTCAATCATACTGAGGTTGGTCAATCATACTGAGCTGAGTTGGGTCAATCATTACTGAGATGAGTTGGGTCAATCATACTGAGCTGAGTTGGGTCAATCACACTGAGCTGAGTTTGGTTCAATCATACTGAGCTGGTTGGGCTCAATTCTCTGAGCTGAGTTGGTCAATCATACATGGAGCTGAGTTGGGTCAATCATACTGAGCTGAGTTGGGTCAATCATACTGAGCTGAGTTGGCGTCAATAATACTGAGCTGATTTGGGTCAATATACTGACTGAGTTGGGTCCAATCACACTGAGCTGCGTTGGTCAATCAATCATCTACTGATCATCGGAGTTGGGTCAATCATACTGGAGCTGAGTTGGGTCAATCAACTGAGTCTGAGCTGAGTCAATATACTGGAGCTTAGTTGGGTCAATCATTACTGAAGCTGAGTTGGGTGAGTGAGTTGGGGTCATCATACTGAAGCTGAGTTGGGTCCAATCATACTGTCTAGTTGGGGGGTCCAGATAATACTGAGCTGAGTTGGGTTCAATCTACTGATGCTGATTTGGGGGGTCCAATCATACTTAGCTGCAGTTGGGTCAATCATAACTGAGCTGAAGTTGGGGTCAAACATACGGCTGAGTTGGGTTTTAAAAAATTTTCTAGTGAGTCAAAATACGAGCTATTGGGGGCAAACATACTACTGAGTGGGTCAAACAACTGATGAGTTGGGGGCATCTATGGCTGGTTTGGGGCATCTACTGATTTTGGGGCCTCATACTGAGGTTTGGGCATATACTGGTTTGGGGGGCAATTACTGGGTTGGGCAATTATGGCTGAGGGGTCAACATATGACTGAGTTTTGGTTTAACATACTGAGTTGGGTCAACATACTAG
>CAJHNH020001591.1:602500-671539 GCA_905116865.2 Candidula unifasciata | reverse complement strand
CTATAACAGAGAAAAAGGGTTTTTATGCAGTCAAACTATCAATTTACATACTTAGGGAGTTAGATATTACCTGACGACACATTTATGAATAATCGATCTACTATCACACAGACAGCAACAAATTTACACAACCTCTAACTATTATACAGAAACAGGATTATGTAGTCTCAGACAATTACAGACTTACGCAATCTCAGACAGACGATTATAGATTTATGCAATCTCAGATTATCGGACTGGAAGTGATAGACTCAAGTATTCTTAGATTATCACACAGGAAGTTCTAGATTAAAATACTCACTCTAAGACTATCACATTGGAAGTGACAGACTCAAATACTCTAAGACTGTCACACAGGAAATGCTAGACTCAAGAACTCACTCTAAGACGATCACACAGGAAGTGCCAGATCTAAATTCTCACTCTGAGACTTTCACACAGGAAGTGCCAGATTCAGATACTCACTCTAAGACTATCACACAGGAAGTGCTAGATTCAAATATGCACTCTAAGACTATCACACAAGAAGTGTTAGATTTAAGCATATACTCTAAGACTACCACACAGAAAGTGCTAGATTCAAATACTTTCTCTAAAACAATCGAACAGGAAGTGCTAGATTCACATACTTACTCTAAGACAATCACACAGGAAGTGCTAGATGTTACATACTTAAAGACTATCACACAGGAAGCGACAAATTCAAGTACTCTACCAAACAGGAAGTGACAAGCTCAAGTATTCTTAGACTATCAAACAGGAAGTACTAGATTCAAGTACACAGGAAATGACAAATTCAAGTACTGTATCACACATGCATTGACAGACTCAAGTATTCTTAAATTACCACAAAGGAAGTGACAGGCTCAAACGCACACTCTAAAACCATCACATAGGAAGTGACAGGCTCAAACACACACTCTAAAACTATCACATAGGAAGTGACAGGCTCAAACACACACTTTAAAAACCATCACATAAGAAGTGACAGGCTCAAACACACATTCTAAAACCATCACAAAGGAAGTGGCACATTTTAACTCCTATCAACCATCACACAGTACAAGTCCCATCAACACAACCACACCTACATCTCTACATGCAAAAGCTCATGCTATAGACCTGTGTTTTCTAAGTACAACAACATGCTCTGGGACACATGCTATAGACCTGTGTTTTCTAAGTACAACAACATGCTCTGGGACACATGCTACAGACCTGTGTTTTCTAAGTACAACAACATGCTCTGGGACACATGCTACAGATACAATATGTAACACAAAACAGCCCTGCTGACTTAATTCAGTTTCCTAAAACAAAGGGGCGTCAAATGAAAACCTTGAAAGTGTGACAGAAATTACAATAACCCCACCATTGTCTTGTAGCCTGTCAAAAATGCTGTCACTAAGGATGTCAAGAGTGGTAAACATGTGACATCACATTGTAGATGAACACAGTGATGTCATCATGACAGCTTAAAGATGGTCGACACACTTTTGACATGCACCAAAGAGAAGCACTATTCTGTTATCAATATCTGAATGATCAGTGAAGGTGGTGAAACCTACAGAAAATGCAAGTCCAGTATTGTGACACATGCCTGTCGATCTGACAAGCATGAGGGGAGAAGAAAGTTTCAAGCCAGCCCGACTTCTATGACAAACTTTTAAGCTTGTCATCTGGAGCCCCTTCATATAATAATGGGACCACTGTGGGTAGAGTGGCCACCTCAGTGTCAGGTCAGGATTTCTTCCCTGAAAGTTTTGGAAATGATCTGGTAGCTTTTTTTTTCAAAGGCTGGGCACAGAAAAAAATCCTGCAACTTCTGAGAATCAAACTAAATAAAGCCATGGTTCCAGAAGGCAGGTGTACTATCCTGTAGCTGCTTCATAAATGCATACACAACATATTCGTGTATGTAAAGCTCAAACATGCACAGTATTAATGAAAGATATGTTGATAGTATTCAATTGATTACAACCGGGACAAACAGACAATACACAATTTCTATACTGGTTGGGATAACACATGAGTAATCTATATGGGTGTTGTAATGAAACACATAAATGGGGTTTAGAAACATGATGTCTTTGCAATGCGGAAGAACAAATAGATCATTGTAGTCTGGGAGAGAATTACGCAATAGGAGTGATTGAGGGGGGGGGGGGTGGGGTAGGGGGGGGGGGGGACAAATGGGGGGGGCTTGCGTCCTGGCAGACACTGAACACTAGGGCCATTTTAAGTTTTTACACAGAGGACAAAATGTTGGAGAATGGAATCATCGCAGGCCAGAGACCCAAGTTCACGTGCCATGGAGAGATTATTAAATGCTAAACCGTTCTTTTCTTTGATTCTTATCATGTGATTCGCGGGCCACTTGCTAGGCCTCGGTTGGAAAATATCCAGATCTTCTTAGGATCTGGCACAGGGGCATTAGTTAAACAGCTCTGCTCTACACAGTAAGGAACGGCAAGATAAACAAATAAATAAGACTGTTGAAATTTGGAGCTCTGAGTTGGTTCGAGTAAATCTCTAAAGATGTGAAATGGAGCGTTTATGGAATATCTGGAGTGCTGTGATGTCGATTCTTAACATGAATTATGAAAGTGGAATCTTCTTGTGCTGAAGGCGGTCCTCTTTTCTTTGATTCTTTATCACTATAAACTGTTTCTGTTGAAGCTGGGTCAATCATGTTTGCACAGTGGGGTCTGAGACACTGGTGACTTCTGACTGAAATATCCGACTCGGTCTTAGGATCTGTTGGCTCAATTAGTCATCCCAGTGTGAAACAGATTTAATCATACTGAGCTGAGTCAATCATACTGAGCTGAGTCAATCATACTGAGCTGAGTCAATCATACTGAGCTGAGTCAATCATACTGAGCTGAGTCAATCATACTGAGCTGAGTCAATCATACTGAGCTGAGTCAATCATACTGAGCTGAGTCAATCATACTGAGCTGAGTCAATCATACTGAGCTGAGTTGGGTCAATCATACTGAGCTGAGTTGGGTCAATCATACTGAGCTGAGTTGGGTCAATCATACTGAGCTGAGTTGGGTCAATCATACTGAGCTGAGTTGGGTCAATCATACTGAGCTGAGTTGGGTCAATGAGTGAGCTGAGTTGGTCAATCATACTGAGCTGAGTTGGGTCAATCATACTGAGCTGAGTTGGGTCAATACACTGAGCTGAGTTGGGTCAATGCATCACAGCGAGAGTCAATCAACTGAGTTTGGGTCAATCATACTGAGCTGAGCGTGGGTCATATACTGAGCTGAGTTGGGTCAATCACACTGAGCTGATTGGTGGGTCAATCATACTGAGCTGAGTTGGGTCAATGATTGGGTCAATGAGGGTTGGGTCAATCATACTGAGCTGAGTGGGGTCAATCATACTGAGGCTGAGTTGGGTCAATCAAATGAGCTGAGTTGGGTCAATCATACTGAGCTGAGTTGGGTCAATCATACTGAGCTGAGTGGGGTCAATCATACTGAGCTGAGTGGGTTGGGGTCAGCTGAGTTGGGTCACTACTGAGCTGAGTTGGTTCAATCATACTGAGCTGAGTTGGGTCAATCACACTGAGCTGAGTTGGGTCAATCACACTGAGCTGAGTTGGGTCAATCACACTGAGCTGAGTTGGGTCAATCATACTGAGCTGAGTTGGGTCAATCATACTGAGCTGAGTTGGGTCAATCACACTGAGCTGAGTTGGGTCAATCACACTGAGCTGAGTTGGGTCAATCATACTGAGCTGAGTTGGGTCAATCATACTGAGCTGAGTTGGGTCAAGGTCCAAAATCCTAGCAATGGGAACATGTCCGTCTCAGCCGTCATTGCAGAGTTTCAAGTCCAACAGTGCCCACAGCAGGCTGATTGTATGTCCTTGTGGCTTCTCTCTAATTGTTGAGCATCGGCAAGATGCCTGGTCCTGTCTGCTGCCCCATTCTCTCCAGCTCATGATGTTGTATTCATAGTTTAGCTTCATTTGCTTGCCCCCAACAAGCCTTGACCATGCCTAGCTTGCCTCGTGTATGAGTTCACTCTGTCTGCCTTTCTGGCTTGTCCCCATAAGCGATTCTCATTCAGTTACAATTTCCTCATATTCTCTTCAGTACAATTTCCCATATTCATTCTCTTCAGTTACAAATTTCAACTCATTCTCGGTTACACATTCCCCATATTTCATTCTCTTCTGTTACAATTTCCCATATTCATTCTCTTCTGTTACATTAGCTGTCTGTTACAATTTCCCATATTCATTCTCTTCTGTTACATGTTACAAATTCTGTCCCAATTTTCATTCTCTTCTGTTACAATTTCCCATATTCATTCTCTTCTGTTACAATTTCCCATATTCATTCTCTTCTGTTACAATTTCCCATATTCATTCTCTTCTGTTACAATTTCCCATATTCATTCTCTTCTGTTACAATTTCCCATATTCATTCTCTTCAGTTACAATTTCCCATATTCATTCTCTTCAGTTACAATTTCCCATATTCATTCTCTTCAGTTACAATTTCCCATATTCATTCTCTTCAGTTACAATTTCCCATATTCATTCTCTTCAGTTACAATTAACAGATTTCAGTATGAATATATTCTTTAAAAAAAAAAAGTTAATTTTGTATTGATCATTTTGTTGTCGTTTGGGGCTGTTTGTGATCTTACTAAGCAATTAGTAGTTTGCTGCTGCTATCTGAAAGGTTGGCACGCAATACCACTGTCAAAACCAATACAAGGCTTCTGCTTTCTGAAAGGTTGGCACGCACAATACCACTGTCAAAACCAATACAAGGCTTCTGCTATCTGAAAGGTTGGCACACAATACCACTGTCAAAACCAATACAAGGCTTCTGCTATCTGAAAGGTTGGCACACAATACCACTGTCAAAACCAATACAAGGCTTCTGCTATCTGAAAGGTTGGCACACAATACCACTGTCAAAACCAATACAAGGCTTCTGCTGACGAACTGCTCATGTTGGGATTTTACCCTGCACCTTAGAATTATGAAGCTTGTTCCAATGCCTTAGCCTCACATGTCGACATGAATATCATCATCAGTTCTTGTTATGCCTAGTGGCACGTGAGGCTTCAGAGAGGACTGTCCGTGCTTTCCTGTCCTGTGTAATCTTCAGTGCAGTTTTCCATGTCAAAGATGCCGAACTCAGGTCACTTTCCATCGTTCGTCTCCATGTTGTTTTTGGGTGCCCCTGTTTTCTCTTTCCCTCTGGTGTCCATGTGAGAGCTGTTTTGGCAGGTATATCCGATTCATTCTCATAACGTGGCCAAGCCATTTCTATCTTCTCTTGGTTATCATACTGACTAAAGTTTCTTGGTTTGTGGCTTGAAGTAGTTTAGTGTTTGAGATTGTATCTGGCCAGAAAATTTTGATAATTCTACGTAGACATGTGTGGTAGAAGGTGGACAGCTAGTGTGTATCCTTTTTGGTCATTCTCCAGCATTCCGCTCTATAAAGAAGAACTGGCAAAATGATGCTCTTGTAGAGTCGGATCGACACGAATATAAATAGGCATAAAGAACAATTTGTCTTCTTCTTAGCCTTCACTTTTGTACTTTAGACTTGTTCCAGAACTACTTACTATCTTATTATTAATCATCATCATCCTATTAGGTCATTATATGTCACATAGGGCTCGCAGTAAGGTCTTCTATTAGGATCTTTCCTGTGCAATCCACTCAATATGGATGATATTCAGTCCGACATTTTTGGCTTTTCTCAGCAGTGTTACCCCCACTCCCAAGAAAAATCTCATAAATAACAAGAAATAATAGAAGTGACACAGCAAGGTTTAAAACAATACAAGTGACACAGTAAGGTTTAAAATAATACAAGTGACACAGCAAGGTTTAAAACAATACAAGGATACAAGTAAGGTTTGAAAATAATGCCACAGTAAGGTTTAAAATAATACAAGTGACACAGCAAGGTTTAAAACAATACAAGTGACACAGTAAGGTTTAAAATAATACAAGTGACACAGCAAGGTTTAAAACAATACAAGTGACACAGTAAGGTTTAAAATAATACAAGTGACACAGCAAGGTTTAAAACAATACAAGTGACACAGTAAGGTTTAAAATAATACAAGTGACACAGCAAGGTTTAAAAAAAAAAATATGTGATATTAAAATGTCAACATGGAAAAACATCTGAAAATACAAACACTGTTGTATGTGTTCTTTGTTTCTTCCATCTTTTCTCTGGGAAAAATAAAATCTTGCACGGAAATGCAAGGAAAACAACGCCCTATGGTAGTGTGTATCTGTGTGGGTTCCGGGGCTCCATGGAGGAGAAGGGAGGGAGGGGGAGGGGGCCAAACTGCCTACTTGTTGTAAAGCATGTTGTAAAAGGTAACTAATTAGGAGTGTAAGTTGGCTAAAAAGGTGCCCAGCTGTAAACCACAATGAATAAACTCAACTGCTGGCCTAAAGGTAATTGGTACAAATTCCCATTAAGTTGGAACCTACACTAAATGACCTTGTCTCACAGGTCAACCCAGCCTAAAATGGGTGCCAGGTAAAGTACTGGGAAGTAAAGGTGGCCGGCGTGCGTCTGACATCACCCATCATTGGCCGATTAGTCTATAAAAATACCAGTCTAGCATCATATGTGTCAAGGGACTATGGGACGACTGTAGGTGATGATAGCGAATGAGGGATTAGCACTTAGATGACTGCTTAGCGACTATGCGTTCAACAGCCCACGGCAGTTTCTGAATAGGACAATATCATGGACGAGTGAACACTTCAGGATTTACGGAGATTTGACTGACCCAAGGAAGAAAAGGGACAGGGTAAGCAAAAGGGACAGGGAAAGAGTTTCGATTTATCATAAAGCTACTTACTGCCTTAATGGCTACAGCTCAATGTCATCTCTATGACATAACCCAACCTGACATCGTCAGAACACACACATCAGCCTTCCTTTAATATTTGTAATTACAGAAAACGGTAGGTAGTTAGCTCCAGAGGTGGTTCCAATTTAAAACCCTACCCCAACCAGGCGAAGTGTTTTAAAATCGCAACTCACACATTGGAAATCCAGTTGTTCCAGCCATAAGGCATTAACCGGGTCCGAACCAACAGCCTCTGATCCAAGCTCTTTTCTGCGTCCTCTCCAAGCTACACCACGACCAGTGCCCGAGACTGCACGGCTCTACTGGGTGTGATCAGACAGACTATACCATCGCGATAATTCGCTTGAATACAGTGCCCACGACATCATCACATACTTCTTTTTCTAAACTGACAAAAGCCTTATTTTTTAATTAATTACCAAGCTAATATACAGAAAACCACAAAAACTACACAAAACGCACTGTCTCTCTATAACACAGACCTCACGCTGCTTAGCTTACACTTAAATTATAATACTGTCAAGCTACCACAGCATCACAAACTAACTGTCGATAACTTAAAAAAAAATTATGGAAAAACCTGGGAAGGAGTAAGATGTTTAAAAAAAAAAGTAACAACAAAGCACCACGACCATATATAGAAATTTTAAAGGCCAACTCAAGAATAAGTCAAGAGTAACCACTAGTAGAGGCTAAAAGTTTAAGACCACCTAGTAAGTAACTGATTTGTCTAGACTGTTACAAAGTATTCGATCCCCTGCTATTTTAGGGCCCAGTAAAGGCAACCAGGAGCCACCGTGGTGTAGCAGCTAGATGGCTCGCCTGTGAATCCAAAGGCTGTGGGTTCATGTCCTGACTGAAGAAAGACTTCTTTTTCTTCTGAAAAATGACTTTGGTTCCCAAGTTGACCCAGCCTTGAGTGGATACCAGGCAAAGTCCTGGTAAGTAAAGGCAGCCAGCATGATGCTGACCACATCACCTATCCAGTGCCAATTGATCTGTGCAATATAGGTTTTGCCCAACACGCCTGAAGGCGCAGAAAGGAATCCTTTACACTTTTTTAAAGGAATATCTGCAGTCTTCATTCTGCCCTAAAATAGCAGTTGATGCAATACTCTACAACAGTGTGGCAATATCAATGTTCTGCTGTGTGGCCTTAAACTTTTGGCCACCAATGTACACAAAAATGACATGCTGCTTTTCTTCTTTAACGCAAGAAACAAAAATACACATACAGAATAATCACTGGTGATTGTGTTTCTTGAAACAAAACACACAAAAAAAGGTTTTTTTTAAACTAAGAAATGCCTTACATCTATCCGTGTTTGTAAAGTTTATACAAAGTGTGATGTCTTTCACAATAAACAAAATATCTACGAGGCACTATTTTTCTCCCGACTTTAACCCTCCCCCCCCCCCCACCAAATGAAGTCTCTAACGGCACGTGATTTGTATGTCTTCCACCATTTCCGCTGCTACAAGGCTTCTAGACAAAGGACCTTTTATGATACTATATTTTTTATCCACACATATATTTACCACATATATGGTAAAACAAAACTGCTCTTCTGAACATGAAGTTAAATTTCTACGATACTTTCAGTACTCAGAACAAGGCTTTCATAAACTTTCAAGTTATTTTTCTTCCATATATTTATGGAATTCTTTAAATGCTTCAGTTAGAATTTCAACTACACTTACGGAAGTTAGAAGAAGTTTCTTGAAACTCTGAAGTTAAAATTTCAGATTTTTATACAATTTTGTTTTAAAAATCATGTTAAAAGTTTACTGCCGAGCCAAAAGTATGCTTTCTTTAGAGAATCGAGTCATACTTGTTACCACACTAAAAGATAAAGGCGAATAATTTGTGAAAATTATTCAATTATATTTCTATCATTTAAGAAAAAAGTATGGAAGGATTAAAGTCAAATTGAAAACACACAATATAGAAACAACAGAACAACAAAAATGCCAAAACATGGAATCGGTGGGGAGGAAGGGGAGACACAGCAAGCAAGAGTGAAACCAAAGTCGAAAAATGATTTAAAAAAAAATATAAATACCTCATTCCAGGACTGAACACGGCGTTCAGGGAAGAAATGAGAAAACGTTTATTTTACTTAATGAAAATGCCAGTGTGAGTATTTGTTATATACTTAATTCTTAGCACACCTTAATGTCATTAATTGTGAACTGCTAGAACACCTTAAAGTCATTAATGTCACATTCTTAGCACACCTTAATGTCATTAATTGTGAACTGCTAGAACACCTTAAAGTCATTAATGTCACATTCTTAGCACACCTTAATGTCAATACTATCACATGCATAGTACACTTTAAAGTCAAAATATCACATTCTTAGCACACAGTCATTAATTAATATCACACTTGAAAAATCTGAAAGACATTAATGCCATATTCTTAGCACACCCTAACGTTATCATTATCAAGTTCTTATAGCACACCTTAATATATATTTTTAAAAAAAAGCATGTCAAATGTGGCTAATTAGGGGTGTTTCTGAGAGGCCAGGAATCTAGTCTATACAAAGAAGCCAAATCAGTAAAATGACTGTAAACAAAACTCAATTTCTGGAGCAAGACCAAAGTTCAGAAGTGGATGAACAAACTCAACTTTCCACTGATGGTGAATGTTAGGAAGAAAAGAACTACAAATTCAGATTCCCAACCACACATACAATGTTTACACAGATCCAACCACACATACAATGTTTACACAGATCCAACCACACATACAATGTTTACACAGATCCAACCACACATACAATGTTTACACAGATCCAACCAGACACACAATATTTACACAGATCCAACCAGACACACAATGTTTACACAGATCCAACCACACATACAATGTTTACACAGATCCAACCACACATACAATGTTTACACAGATCCAACCACACATACAATGTTTACACAGATCCAACCACACATACAATGTTTACACAGATCCAACCACACATACAATGTTTACACAGATCCAACCACACATACAATGTTTACACAGATCCAACCACACATACAATGTTTACACAGACCTGATTATGTTTCGCTTACTTATCCTAGATTCAATTCATTACACAAGAGGTGTATATGTGATATAAATGTGTGGGTGATTGTAAATATGATGTATGTCTCGTGTGTATGTGTACGATGTCTGGTGTGTGTATGTGTTCTGTTTATAGCATCAAGTGTCATCTTCTGTTTAAAAAAAAAAATTAACAGTTTAAATGGGAGATGGCTGACTCCATTTTACTGACAAAGAAAACACCAGATTCTGACTCTTTTTGCAGTCACCCAAAAATAACAAATGATGAAGAAATTGAAAATGTCATAAATTTGAATATCTAGGCTCTAAAATAAATAGCAATGGAGACTGTTTGACAGAAATTAAAAGGAGGATGGCCATAGCAACGCAAAGATTAAACAGCATTAAAAGTCTATGGTTAAGCACCAGCAAGGAGATCAAAATGAGAATTTTGAGAGCATGTATCTTCCATGTAGCAACATACGGATGTGAGTCTTGGTCTATCTCTCAGTCCTTAAGAAAGAGACTAGGAGCTTTTGGGCTGAAATGCTATAGAAAGATTCTCAAAATATCTTAGACAAAGAAGAGTAGAAATACTGTCATCTTGAAAGATCTGAACATCAAGGAAGATTGTCTAATAAACAGCATCCTGTCTCGGAAGATAAAATATTTGGTCATATTAAGCGCCCCAGCGGATAGGAAAAAATAATAGCAGAAGGCATGGTACCAGGAAAGAGGGGCAGGGGCCGACCAACGCGAAGATGGGCACAGGATAAAAGTGACTCCTTGAGTATGAAAGTACATGAGGCGGGAAAACTGGCGGTAGACCGAGTTTCTTTCAGGCAGACCGGGATAAGAGCAACGTTCTGCAAAGGACCTGCTACATGATGATGATGATGATGAGAGTTTAAGTCGAGGGGATCAACTTTACTGCACTGGGTTTTATCCCATATGGCTCAGTCTCTCTCCACAGAGCAGCTAGCCATGTGCAGAGAGCATCACATTCAGCGTGAATGAACTATGTAGTTCCAGCAACAATCCCCAATGATCGCCACAATAGCTGTACCCTGAACTTGAACAGCACGTCTGTCAAATTAACGCATGATCCTCGGAGCACATGGCAAACATTCTTTTAGACACTAACTAGCACTAAATGGGAGTCCCTAACATCATGCTGGCCACCTTTACTTCGCAAGGCATTTCCTGACCCTCATTTTAGACCAGGAAGCTAATTCTGTTCCTTAAAATAGGCTCACCGCAAAAGCTAGCTCTAAACTTTCAGGCCGGCAATTGAGCATACAGACACCATGCAACCAAGAAGATGCAGCCTAGATGTAAACCACAACAAAACGTTTCCCAGTGACTCACTGTAACTACTAGATCTACACAACCAAGCTGGCTACAAGGGATCTCCACAAGCAAACAACTGCACTCAACAAACTAACGAAGAAGTCTCAAAATAAACCACTGTCCCACAGAGACCCCTATATTTACAGGGAGGGCCAAAAAATAATGCCTCCTATTTTTTATCTACATAAATACTGTGTCGGTGTGAAATTTGTATATTTAGCAGGAATCCTCAAACACTATTCAGCATTACCAACCAGTTTCAGTGACACACATTTTTACTAGCGAAGAGAAATGCCCTTGTAAAAAAGATGGATAAAACTGTAACAAATGCCCTTGTAAAAAAGATGGATAAAACTGTAACAAATGCCCTTGTAAAAAAGATGGATAAAACTGTAATAAATGCCCTTGTAAAAAAGATGGATAAAACTGTAACAAATTCCCTTGTAAAAAAGATGGATAAAACTGTAACAAATGACCTTGTAAAAAAGATGGACAAAACTGTAACAAATGCCCTTGTAAAAAAGATGGATAAAACTGTAACAAATAAGGCAGACTAAATTGAGAAATGTATTTTTGACGTTTAGACTTGAGGTCCCTATTTCAATGTGAATTTTATCTGTAAAATAAAAAATTACGAGGCACTACTTTTTGATATTTTTTGCGTGCGTGCGGGTGTGTAAATCACGAACTCTTTCTGCACTTGGTGTGTTTATTATAAATGAAGTGCTAATTCCTCCCAAACATTGACAGTTTGATTTCCATTTGCCAATATGAATACAATGTCTAACTTAAGAGCCATATTGACAGCCCGGGCTATTGCGCATTTCTTTGTTTATTGCAACAATCAGTGTTTTTTTTTAATTTAAAAAAAAAACTTGTGCTTTAGTTATATCCCGTTGAATATTTTTTCCCTTTTACTTTCCATGAAAGGGTAATTTAAAAATATATTTTGTTGTTATCTATCTTGAAACTACATATCTGAATGTGTCTGAGACAATACTTATGTCTGTCTCCGAAACTATTAAATATTGGAGTTAGTATTACAGGGGATGCCTTGGGTGCACTCGAGGCCAATGACTAAAGACACGGCAGCGGTGGATATAAAGATATAGTAGAAGACAGGATATTAAATATAGGGTTTTAGTTAGGCCCCTATTTTGACTAAGCCTACATATAGGGCAGCGGTGGAGACCGAAATGTGGTAGACGACAGGAGAATAAGACATTTTCACTATCCCGGGCGAAGCCAGGAAAAATAACTCTGGTGTATATATGTGTCTGTCCGGGACTGCAGCATGCAGGAATGACATCTCAAGGAAGAAAATCAAACAGGTACAACTCTCAGTATCCCTATTGCCTATTCAACTGTAGAGCCACATAGCACAGTTATAGTGGGGCACCACACAACCTGTAGTCCAGTGTCCAAGAAGACACATACCCAGCACCATTTTTTCCAAAATGTGATCACATAAGAAAGCCAATTCTTCTCCTGGGACCTAACTATGGGACACACGTACGAGGTAAAAGACAACTATTTGACAACTGAAATAATATGGATGCAAAATGAGATTTACTATAAAAAGATCAACACACGACTTTAATCAAGAACCAAAAAAATGGAAGCAATTCTGACCATGTGTTATTTTATACAGACTTACCTGCGACTGAATTTTGAGGTAATTCGGTTGAAGAATGACGGTCGCTGGCCAGGTATATTTGGGTCTCCAGGATTCTCGGGCATCCCGGCAGGTCCATTGTAAGGTTGGGTCAGCTGCTTCCGTGCATCCCGGCCGTGGAATGTATTCCTAGCTTGTGTACCTCGAGATAAGTTTGGCCGGGCACCAGGAGAGATGGCCGGGTTAAGAGATTTCCCTGGCGCAGTTCTTTGGGAACAGAAACGAAAAAATAGTTAAGGACATTTTTAAGATGAGTGCTGCACTCTATAACTGAGCTGAGGTGCTATAGTAGTTAGCTGGCTTGCCAAGACAGTGAGTGGTAGGGATTCAATCCCCAGTACTGGCAGCATGATTTCCTTCTGGCTTCCACTCAGCCGCATAAAATTGAGGCCCAGAAATAAGTAAAGGATCCTTTCTCATTCACACCACTTGCACATCAGGCATATGGTGTAAGAGGTGATTAAGGTGGCAGGGCTGGAGAGAGACTGACTCCCTCACCCCACAGACAATGCTACAAACTCTAATTTCTCCAATTCAAGTCTTATAAGGCTTGGAAGGAGTTTGGCATGCTGAAAAATAGATGTAAAGGAAGAAGAATGAAAATGAGACAAAGGCGAAGATGAAGGCGGATATGGAGAAAAAATGTAAAGAATGAAAAAAAAAAAAAAATAAAAAGGTGAAGGAGCCGGAGGTGGAGAGGAAGAAAAAAAAAGAAGGTAAAGAATTGGGTGGAGAAGGGGGAGGAGGAAGAAGAAAAAGAAGGAGGGAAAGATGAGAAAAAAAAAGTAGTATTATGGAGGAGTAACAGAAGTAGGAGAAAAAGGAGGGAGGAAAAAGAAAAAGAGAAGGCTGAGGAAAAAAAACAATAAACTTAGCCTGACAAGGAAACAACCAGGAAGGACACAATAACAATGCAAACAAGGAATGGACAGTCATGTCAGTCTCTCTCTCACATATAAATGCACACATGACAGAGTCACTCACATTGGCCTGGGGTCAGCTTCAGAGTTTGCTGGCGGCACATCACTATCTCGAGATGTCACGCTGGCAGACTTTGAATGACCTTTCAGTCGCGTAGATGCCGTAGATGCTGAAGTAGGTGTTGTGTTTCCCCCAGTGGAGACTTCCGTCGGGGTGGCACTGAGAACAGTTTCATAAATATATTATCGTTTCATAAATACATTACTCAGATGGATCACATCTGATCTAAAGGTACATACAAGTCTCTATGTGAACAGTCGGTTAAAAAGTCAACTATCTGAGCAGTCAGTTAAAAAAATTAAAGTCAACTATCTAAACAGTCAGTTAAAAAGAAAAAAAGTCAACTATCTGTACAGTCAAGTACAAAATTCAACTATTGGAACAGTTTGTAAAAAAGTTGACTATCTGAACAATTGATATAAAAGTTTACTACCTGAACTGTCAGTATAAAAGACAACTATCGGGGTGGGGGGGCAAGCACCCCCAACTTACAAGTTATAAAAAGTGACTAATTAAAGTTGGCTTAAATTGGATATATTTGGCCAAAATGTGTAGATACATCAGCCTTGCTGCAAGCTATGAAGCAATATGTGTGCGTGCAATTTTATTTACATGGGTTACTAAATTTTTTTTTTAATAAATGCATCGATTTACATTTTAACAATAAAAAAAAAAAAGAATCAACAGGGGCAATCAATAAATACACACAGAGTGGAGAAATAAATAGATTTGGGGCTACAACTATATTAGGTGACTCATACCTGAGCACATGACCTCATAGGAATTCTAACAATAATGATATGGGCAAATTAGGACACCATAATGGCCTTACAGAAGCAGGCTTTCCACCAAAGTTACCAGGTTTTCCCCCCAAGTTACCCGCCTTCCCCCTTTCTCTCTCATGCTCGTTTTTATTTGTGGGAAAGGAGTGTAAATAATGCACATCTGAAGCCAACTAAATCTGTGCAAGCCCAAACAGAACCAGTGCTATGAACTAGGCCTCTCAGGAACAAGTCAGTACAGACATGCCAGTTAAGCAACATGTATTGCGATTAATCGCAGACAGATGTGCTGGGTTCACAGCTTCTTGGGGCAAAAAATATAAGACTGCCAGTACAAAATTTGGGCTGCAGTGTAGATAAAAATAGGGGAACTGATAAAGTTATTAAAATACGAATACAAAAGGCAAGAGGAGCTTTCATAGCACTAGGGAATATGTTGGAGGTCAAAATAAAATAAAATAAAAAATAAGCTTAAAATTTTTAATCTAATGTCAAATAAATACTGTTGTATGGAGAGAAAATATGCAGAACAACTGAGGCAATTGTTAATTAAATGGTATGATAGAATCACTAATGTAGAGCTTTGGGAGAGACCTAAGCAAGTTCCAAGAGGTGAAGGAAAGACACTAATGTTGGATAGGACACACATTGAGAAAACCAGAGAACAATATAACTAGAATGTCTTGGCTCTGGAATCCACAGGGGCATAGGAATAAAGGAAGACCAAAAAACACACGGAGAAGGGAGCTAGAGAATGAAGTTAAAAAGATGGGGAGAAAACGGGGAGAGCTTCAAGCGATCGCAAAGGATAGAACGACTTGGCATGAGCTGGTTAAGGGCCTATGCTCCATTTGGGGGATAAAAAGGCAGAAGAAGAAGAAATACAAACCTGTTAGTTTCTTGGCCATTGATGGTCCGAGGCTTATCAGTGGGTGTTTTACCATCGCCTGGGCTGAAAGTGCTCCGCCGAGGAATACCTGCACTCTGGCTGTGGCTCATAGAGCTGTTCTTGGGAGTGGTCGCAGTAGATGCCGACCCCGACTGTCCACTCTTCCTAGATGACATGGATCGGGTGGTCTGTCCAGTGTTCTATCAAAGCAAGTCCAGAAGCACAAAATGTCAACTACAACAATCAATATGCTCTTTACACACCTTAATATCACAGACTAAGTCAATGTTAATGTAAGTAATGCCGACTACTGGGTGTATTTTGTAAAAGTCACAAATCAAGAATCTCAACCAAAATCTTTACTACTGAAATTAAAAAAAACTAAACCAATGGACAACTCTGGCATAAAGCAATCAATGTAAACAAGTGGATAATAAAAATTCAAATATAATACAATAAACTTAAATAGAGCTGTGAAAGTAAAGCAGCTAAATGCTGACGATCAAAAGGTCTAGGGTTTAAATCTGCACTTAAGTGATTCCACCCCCCCCCCCCTTCAAATTCAATCATGATTTCTAGGCCAACACGACCAAAAATGGGTACCAGGTAATATCTCAGTAAATAAAGGCTATCAACATGACGTGGACACATCCCCCTCCGAGTCCCAACTGGTCTCAACCATTATAGGTCTAGCACTATATTCCCAATAGGACAAAGGTGTGGGAAAAAAAAGGTTTTTTTTTTTACTTAACTTCAAATAAAATAATTCTTTACGCCTCCACCCCCAAACATTACAGTATCAAGACATCAATGATACAAGAACCTGGTAACCTGGGCAGGTTTTCAATGTTACAAGATTCCCTACTAATGCCACTGGCCAGTCAGTGATAAGACGGAAAGGGATTGACCCAATCAATGTAGGACAGTCACAACAAATCCTGTCATCAGTGGCATCAATGATTATAAACCATACCATCAAATTTTAAGCTGAAGAAGAAGAAGAGTAGGAGGAGGAGGAGGAAGAAGAAGAGGAGAATGGAGAAGAAGATGAAGAAGAAAAAGAGTATGGAAAACAAAAGGAGGAAGAAATATAGGAAAGAGAAGAAAAAAGAAGACTGATATCTGGCACACCAAGACCATTCACTTCAGATCTTTCCCGCCTCAGACAGGTCTTCTATGTGGCCTCTGACCCTATTCTGGGAAAGACCACAAGAAGACCTTTATCAGCACTAGTCAAATAAGAGCTCATGACCATACACCTCCAGTTTCAAAATGCTAATAAAACACCAAAGCAACAACAGTGCTAACCTACACTAAGACCATACATATATCTGGTAACTACATCTAGACACGTGCAGCTAGAATACAACAGACAATTTTATGCAGGTGTCACAAAGACATAAACACAACAACAAAAAAGTGAGGACAACAGCAACATAATCGGGAAAAGGGGGGGGGGGGGGGGGGGGGGTGGGGAAGATGTCAGAATTTTATAACTCGTGCTGTAACTGAGCCTCTTGTGTGTCCCTGCTCTATAAAGGAACTGCCAAAGTAATTTGTACGCACTTTATATATAAAATGGTAATATGTCTTTGCCTTAACATACATATATATATATATATATATATTTATATATATATTCATCTACTATTTCTGCACTTTAACCATCATTCTGGTAACCTAATGAGAAAATAAAAATAAAAACACCAATGTCAATGACCGCTAATTAGGGAAGTCCTAGGGAAGAAATCTTAAAAAAAAAAATTTTTTTTTTTTTTACACTGAGCACAAAAAAAATTTCTCAACCAAAAAATATTAAATTCAAATCATATGGGCAGTCATCATCAGCAAACAAAAAGTAGTTAGGTCACATCACTGAGGGTCTAAAAATAAATGTTTACAGTCGCTCATTTTTTAACTCTGTGACCCGGCCACAGGTTAACACAGTGAACAAAATGAGAATTATGTTGTCATAAATCTGCACTACTAGAACAGGCCACTTTAATCGGAAAAGTGACTGTTTCAGGGAATAGAACCCTAATGGAAGAGTTGGTTTTGCTTTTTCTTGAGGCGACAGGGTTAACAACTGCATCTATACACTAGTAATATTTATGTCCTGGCATAAAGTTTTAAAAAAAATAAAAATAAAATGTAAAGGTATCCTTATCCAGTGGCGCATCTGGCACATATAACGCTGGACTCTTATTTTATAGACCAATCAGCACTCGGTGGGTGATGCGGCCACCTTTAACCACCCCCCCTTCCCAGTTTTAAACAGGTATTATTTTATGCTAGGTTAACCTGGCAGCTGATTGCTAAAGGAAAAAAAAGGTGACTGCAGATTTAAACTTAAGACCTAGGGCCAACAGGCAAGCATCTAGCCGCAACACCAGCACAAGTCCTACATTACATAATTTTTAGTTGCTATACTAGTAAAATTTACATGTCCTACTAAGCAAATTTATGACCTACTATCATATGTATAAATTGATAATATTTCTTTCTGTCTTGCCATTATATTTATAAATTAGTGATATCTGTTTTTTATAACAAATAGCCATTATTTCTGTGTTTTATCAGTTATAAATGGTCATTTGTTTTACTTTAAAAAAAAATCACAACCCATAAACACTGATGAAGAAGAAAGGTAAAGTTACAAATTATGAATACAACATGACATTCTATTTACAACAAACCCAAACTATTATGATTAATTTCAGCGAATATAACGCTGATCAGTAGGTAGATGGATTAAATATAGGGGAGACAAACAGAACAAATTAGCGCACACACAAAAGATACGAGCCAAACGTGTTTTTGTTAGCAAATCAATTATAGCTTGTTAGCAGCAATTCTACAAGAAGAATGAAAACAAAAGGGACCTTCACTGATCCACAAAACCGTCAGAGCTGGATTCAGGTGCATGTATTGGAAGGATGGAAGCTGTTGTATCACTGTCTCTAGATACTCGCCTGCTGTTCTGAAGATAATGGTTCGAAGCCTCATCCCACCTTCCACATTTCAGAGATCTTATTTTACAAAGAGAGCCATCTTGTCAACCACCTCTTAAGACCATTTGTGGATGAACCCAAACCAAAGTTCATGAGGGCCTTTCAATATGTACATGTAACTCATTAATGGCAACCCCGTTAGTTCCGGGTGCCCCACTGTAGGGGGGTGGGTGAACAAACCCATTGCCCCCCCCACCCCCCCAAACAAGCATCTTATAAAAGTCAACTAACTAGGACATTCCTTGAAACTTGGTGTGCACCTACCTAAGAGGTAAGGAACCAGCAGTCTACATACAAAAAAGCCAGAAATGTAGAAGGGATGTGCATGCAAAGACCCAAGTTCTGGAATAAAGTCCAGAAGTGCACGCAGAACCAGAACTTTCCATCGGAGTTTACAGTCAGTGAGCGCAAAGAAAATAATGACGAGAAGCAGTAATCAAGGAGAGGAAGCAAAAGCAGACAAACAATAAAAAAGAGAGAGAGACAATTCTTCTGGAAAAAGCACCCATCAAAAGAAACAGACGGATGTTGTAGAAGATCTTGTCCGCATACCTTCATGGCATCAAAGGAGTTCCTTGATGTCCTGGCATAGGAGGATGGGGCTGCATTCTCTTTGGATGATGATGATGACGATGATAAAGAAGAGTGATGAATTGCAGTCTTTCTGGCATGCAGCTAGTTAGAAAATATAAATCAATAATACAGGCATATATGCCCAGGCAGTAGTCATTAGTGGGCATATATGCCCAGGCAGTAGTCATTAGTGGGCATACAGGCAAGTCTACAAGCTGCTACTGTGTAAATACTACAACCAATGAGAATCTGAAGTGTGGAGGCTTTATATGTTTATACAATAAAAAAAAAAAAAACCAACAAATCACCACTTTCTGTTCAATCTATATAAGCACTGATAAAATCACCACTTTCTGATTCAATCTATATAGGCATTGATAAAATCACCACTTTCTGATTCAATCTATACAGGTAGTGATAAAATCACTACTTTATGTTTAAATTTATACAGGTTTAAAAAAAAATCACTTTTTTCCCCTAATCAGTTTAGACAAGGATAAAAATCACTACTATCTGTATAAATCAGAAACGAAAGCCCCTGCACTTCACACTCCTATGGCCACAGCATCTACAGAGCTAGCATCTGTTGTAAATCAGCAAAAGCTGCCAGCTTACTCATTCCATACCAAGCAGAATACCACATCCTGTTGACCAGTCATCACTCCAGACAGACACCATGGAACTCGAACGCCTCAAAACTTGGAATCGAAACAACATTTTCCAGTAACTTTTGCCCTGGAACTTAAACACTACTTTGGAAACCGAATGCACGGCAAGTGCTGATCATGAGACTTTGGAATTCAAATGCCGTGCCAGAAAGGATTATGTTTTAATTGTACTGTTATAGAAATTTTGAGATTTCCTAGATAACTTTTCAACAGCCATTTTTTTTTCAGTTCGAGTCCGACTAAGGATGCCTAGGTCAATAGACAGAATCCCACCCCAAAGGAGGACTGAGGTGACCACCAGGCTGATAGGTAACTGTGCTAGTTACTGTGCCACTGCCGTTTCCTTCAAGGATGCACTGATAAGAGAACATTTAACCCTGCTACTGCCGTTTCCTTCAAGGATGCACTGATAAGAAAACATTTAACCCTGATACTGCTGTTTCCTTCAAGGATGCACTGATAAGAAAACATTTAACCCTGCTACTGCAGTTTCCTTCAAGGATGCACTGATAAGAAAACATTTAACCCTGCCACTGCTGGGAAGCTTCATGTGGGTCAGCCAGAGCAGCCATCACTGTTCCATACCTGACCAGAATCCTCTTCAGTATCATGAGTGCTTGACGTTCACTGTTACAGTTATCATCTGCTTCCATTATCTCTCACTGGGCTTCTCTTTCCGGTTGGTGACTCCAAGCATTTGAAGGTCTGCCTGTATATTATCACTCCACCACCTTCTTGGTCTGCTTCATGGTCTACTGCCATTCAATTCCTCTGTGTGGGCAGTTTTTGTCTTTCTTTAATCTGCCATTCTCTCTATATGCATAATTAATTGCAGTCTATTAGCCCTCATGATGCCAGCAATTAGTGGTGATTTAAACCTCAACAAAATACCCTCTCTTTAAACCAAAAAATTATTGTGATTTAGGGACCAACTGATACACCTGCCAATCTGGTCAGCACAGATTAGAAAATAGTGACATAGAAAACAACTCAAACACAAATATAGATTCAGTTAAGTAGATATATTTGGTGATGTAGGGAACAAATCACACATGCAGTTTCAGATACGAAAATGTTCCATGATGTAGACAGTAACAAATTTACAAACACAGCAGATCAAGAAAATAACTGCCCATGTAGGCAGTAACTGTGCAATAAAGATCAAAGAAATTGACTGCTGTAAGAAAACTGCAGCACCTGTGCAATTGTAAATAATGAACTCATAAGGATATGGGAAATTTTAGACCACGTGCACAAACTTGTTTCACCCACACAGGAGTTTTCCAGATATCTGTTAAAAGTTTAAGGGCGCGACTTTTGGAGCGGACTATTAAAAAAAACTGAAGAAAACCAATTCAGTATATATGATGGCAGCAACCAATACCACGTAAAAGATGATCCCAGTACAGACCAAGAAAAAATCCACACACAAAAATATGATAGGTGGCGCTGGCATGCAAGGAATCAACACGTGGTGAGCTGCTTGGTATAGAATGAATCCACCGCTCAATACTACAACAGAAGCTGTTTAAATTAGCATACACTAATCTACAAGCAAGTGTAAGATCACTAGTCACCTCACCCTATAACCAAACTGTGGCATTAGTGGTTATAACAAGCTCAAATATTAAACCTGGGATAAGGCTAATAGAAAATTCAACATAAATCTCACATATTAGTATAAAATGAACATGCATGTAACATATGTAGATAAATATGGATATCTATACATGATAACTATACATGTTGACTATACTAATGTAGATGTATAAACAATACATTAACACCTAGCACATCTTGTGATCAGAAATGTCTAATAAAATATAAAAAGATAAATCTATTTCAGGTTACTTATTCTTGTTAAATGCTTTTTAGAAAGAGGAGACAGTAGGTCCATTCTGTTCCTCCCAAAATGGGACCCCTAAACCCATACAGGGATGTATACCAGCAACAGTTGAAACAGCAATGTGTGTGCTGGAAAATAGCTGGAACTGCACATTCACCAGAGACTTTTCACAATAAATGTCCAAGAAAAGGCCTGGGAATGTTTTGGCCAAACCTAAACAAATGAGGACGTGAAGGGGAAAACAAAACGGTCATCACAGCCAAAGAAAGACAATGGAGATTCCTCGGACATGTTTGCAGAATGCCTTATGACACTTTGACAAGAATAGCTAGCTCTCCTGTGGATTGCAGATGGAAAAAACAAGACATGGACTACCTGAGAAAATACAGAAAAGAGCAGTACAAAGGGAAATGAAGGAATGTAAAATCACATGATATACCACAGACAGAAAAGCAGTAGAGCGGCAGTAATGGAGATCACTTGTGAATGCCTTATGCATTAGCATAGACATCAAGAAAATAGAGATCAACAATACAATTTAATCATTACAATATCAACTCTCAAAGGACAGGGTGCCAGTATTTAGTGATGCCATTTTAGGCACCTGTGACTGTGTATCAGTTTTAACATTTATTACATAGGAATTTGTGACATCAGTATTTCAGGCACTTGCAACTATATATCAGTATTACTATTTATACTATAAGATCTCATGATATATCAGTATTTCAGGCACTTGCAACTATGTATCAGTATTACTATTTATACTATAAGATCTCATGATATATCAGTATTTCAGGCACTTGCAACTATGTTTCAATATTTAAAATATTTAAAAATATTTAAAAGAGTTTGTGACAGATCAGTATTTCAGCCCCTTGCAATGATGTATGCATTTTTCAGATTTATACTCGTCGAGTTGAGACATATTAGTATTTCAATAAAGTGTCCAATTATTTGTGACAAGGGAGTTGGACAACTGC
Organism: Candidula unifasciata; assembly: GCA_905116865.2. Taxonomy (NCBI): domain Eukaryota; kingdom Metazoa; phylum Mollusca; class Gastropoda; order Stylommatophora; family Geomitridae; genus Candidula; species Candidula unifasciata. Next base: position 648,841 of record CAJHNH020001591.1, on the reverse strand, counting down.
ACCACCATGTGCTTAGACATTTAATAACAATATACTGAAAGCATGCCTTGCAAAATGTAATGCACATACACATATGTATTCAAGAAGACCACAGTTATAACTTATATGTGGCTGGTGAGTAACAGATACTGGTAACACCAACATATGGAGGCTGAGAACCATAGTAACTAGACTAACACCAATCAATTAGTAATGTTGTGAAACAAGCAGGTTTGTCCATGTTCATCAAATACAAATGCTGAGTGAATACAGGCAATGTGTTCAATGACAACAGGTGTGATACAACTGCATCCATCTCTACCCGGCCCGGTAGCATTGTGTGCTATCTAAACTAAACCCATTAAACATTATGTTCTATCTCTACACAGACAAGTATCATTGTGTGCTATCTAAACTAAACCCATTAAACACTATCTTCTATCTCTACACAGCCCAGCGTCATTGTGTGCTATCTAAACTAAACCCATAAACACTATATTCCATCTCTACACAGCCCAGCGTCACTGTGTGGTATCTAAGCTAAACCCATAAACACTATATTACATCTCTACACAGACCAGCGTCACTGTGTGGTATCTAAGCTAAACCCATAAACACTATATTACATCTCTACACAGACCAGCGTCACTGTGTGGTATCTAAACTAAACCCATAAACACTATATTCCATTTCTACACAGCCCAGTGTCACTGTGTGGTATCTAAACAAAACCCATAAATACCATATTCTAGCTCTACACAGACCAGTGTCACTGTGTGGTATCTAAACAAAACCCATAGACACCATATTCTAGCTCTACACAGACCAGCGTCACTGAGTGGTATCTAAACAAAACCCATAAACACTATATTCTAGCTCTACACAGACCAGCGTCACTGAGTGGTATCTAAACAAAACCCATAAACACTATATTACATCTCTACACAGACCAGCGTCACTGTGTGGTATCTAAACTAAACCCATAAACACTATATTCCATTTCTACACAGCCCAGTGTCACTGTGTGGTATCTAAACAAAACCCATAAATACCATATTCTAGCTCTACACAGACCAGTGTCACTGTGTGGTATCTAAACAAAACCCATAGACACCATATTCTAGCTCTACACAGACCAGTGTCACTGTGTGGTATCTAAACAAAACCCATAAACACCATATTCTAGCTCTACACAGACCAGCGTCACTGAGTGGTATCTAAACAAAACCCATAAACACCATATTCAAGCTCTACACAGACCAGCAATGAATCCATTTTTTGTAAAACGGGTGGCATCTCCATGTCTATGTTGTACCCACTACTGTCCTTGAGAGTTTTAGGCAGTAAAGATCTGATCTCTTCCACAGCACAACTACTACACCAATGTTCAAACCCAGAAAAGGTATATTTACAACAACAAAATGCCCCGCTGATACTGAACCGTGCGACTTTGAAAGTTCTGAACCCGTGAATGCATTCAATAACCTCGAAACTGTATTTAGCCATAAACAATATAGCACCTCCCCACCCCCCTCAAAGGAAACAACTTACACAAATGATGAGGGATGGGGATGATGGTGTTTAAGAAACCGAGTGGTCAGAATAAAAACATGGCAACTTCACCGAAACCTTGGTCAAAGGTATGACCGTTAAAAACAGTTGACAGTGTCCTACCTTGAGGGGATCAATAGCGTTTTTGGTCAAGCTGGTTGGTCTGTTGTTGGCCGTGCTGACCAGATCATGGTTGTCCGTGATCTTTGTGGTTTCAATCTACAGAGAGAGAGAGAGAAATGGGTCATAACAAGGATGGGGACGGAGCGCATCTGGGAATGCCCTGAGTGCTGTGATGTCAATAACTCCACTGTACATAAAGTAAACTTTCAGGTGACTGTGACTGGTGGGGTTACAAACAATCATCACCTCAAATTATCTAGTTCAATTCCTAATGCAGGTAACAGATCCCTTTATGCTGATTTCAACACTTTTGATAATTTCAGTAATGGTTTGGAGAGCCGACTGTTCAGTGGGATATGGAAAACTACTAAGCATTAAATGCCCAGTAAAACCAGAATCAGGCAACAAGCACTGGAGCTGGTTTGCAAAGTCCTCTAAAAGATAGAACAACTAAATATTTTTAGTAAGCTTTTATTAAGTACGGTTTTGTTTTAACTGTACCTTATGATACGTCACGATATGCTCTGCCCTATCGCACAAATAAGTGTCCCAGACCAGACCTATTTTATTGCCTCGTAGCCAACTCCACCAGACATTTATCTTTTCATCTTCCACTTGATCTTTTTTCAATTAAATAGTGAGGTGTTAGACTTTTTGTCTCCTCACATAAAATCAATGTTTTACAAATCTTTTTAAAAAAAAATGTGTTTGCTTAATTTGATTTAATTTTGTTATTGTAGTGTCCACAGGCCAAGATACAGAGAAATATGCTGGGCAATAAATTCTGCAATCTACTCTTTGTGTCTTCTGTATTCTGTCTCATTTTTGTAAACATTTTTTTTTGGTTCTCTGAATATTTAAAGAATTTCCTAATTTAGGAAGCCTGAACCCACGACAAAATTTACAGTATAAAGAACAAAACAACCTGTGCAATATGGGACCTACACTACACAGGACCTATATAGCATGGGACCTACACTACACAGGACCTATATCGCATGGGATCTACACTACACAGGACCTATATTGCATGGGACCTACACTACACAGGACCTATATTGCATGGGACCTACACTACACAGGACCTCATCACACAGGACCTATATTGCATTGGACCTACACTACACAGGACCTCATCACATGGGACCTACACTACACAGGACCTATATCGCATGGAACCTAAACTACACAGGACCTATATCGCATGGGACCTACACTACACAGGACCTATATTGCATGGGACCTACACTACACAGGACCTCATCACACAGGACCTATATTGCATGGGACCTACACTACACAGGATCTCATCACATAGGACCTATATCGCATGGGACCTACACTACACAGGACCTATATCGCATGGAACCTACACTACACAGGACCTATATCGCATGGGACCTACACTACACAGGACCTATATCGCATGGGACCTACACTACACAGGACCTATATAGCATGAGATCTACACTACACAGGACCTATATCGCATGGGACCTACACTACACAGGCCCTCATCACATAGGACCTATATCACATGGGACCTACACTACACAGGACCTATATCGCATGGGACCTACCCTACACAGGACCTATATCGCATGGGATCTACACTACACAGGACCTATATCGCATGGGACCTACACTACACAGGACCTATATTGCATGGGACCTACACTACACAGGACCTCATCACACAGGACCTATATTGCATTGGACCTACACTACACAGGACCTCATCACATGGGACCTACACTACACAGGACCTATATCGCATGGAACCTAAACTACACAGGACCTATATCGCATGGGACCTACACTACACAGGACCTATATTGCATGGGACCTACACTACACAGGACCTCATCACACAGGACCTATATTGCATGGGACCTACACTACACAGGATCTCATCACATAGGACCTATATCGCATGGGACCTACACTACACAGGACCTATATCGCATGGAACCTACACTACACAGGACCTATATCGCATGGACCTACACTACACAGGACCTATATCGCATGGACCTACACTACACAGGACCTATATAGCATGAGATCTACACTACACAGGACCTATATCGCATGGGACCTACACTACACAGGCCCTCATCACATAGGACCTATATCACATGGGACCTACACTACACAGGACCTATATCGCATGGGACCTACCCTACACAGGACCTATATCGCATGGGATCTACACTACACAGGACCTATATCGGATGGGACCTACACTACACAGAACCTATATCGCATGGGACCTACACTACACAGGACCTCATCACATAGGACCTATATCGCATGGGACCTACATAAAAGAGGACCTACAACACAAATGCTCAGAAAGACATGTCCGACCCCAGCAATTCTGACCTTGGGAGAGTCTGATGATGTCACATGAGCACCATTGGTGCTGCTTCCCACTGCCAAGGAGATTCTGCCCATCCTCTCCTCCAGCGTGCTCTGTTTCGTAGTTGTATTCTCTGCATTGGCTCTTCTAGCCGAGCCTGACTGGGAGTGTGATGCATTTGTAGTTCCAGAACCTAGAAGAAAATAATTAATATGCAAGGTCATCGAGAATGACCGCCGAAATTTTGAAGTGTTATTATTTAGAGAAAAGGATTTAATGGATATAAACATGTGGCGTCTTAAAATGTTAAGAAAAGTGTAGTTTCACATGACCTTGCCCGACCGTGTGGCTTAAAACCGTGCCGAGGAGATAAGGAATATCCAGTATATTTAAGAGACAGTTGCTGCGACAAATGCAAATGTAACTCTGGACACGATGCAGGACACTGAATACCATCTAGACATCACTAGAACTACAAATGGTGTTCACATCAAAGTGTAATATGGTAAGTCAAAACTTAATAAACTTTTCTGAACATTTTAAAAAGCCATACGTGTATATTCATTAAATACTTCTTTTATAATAGCAGTTTTAAAATCCCAGCAATCATTCTTGATTATCCCGTATAAGTTAAATAGTAATAATCCGAAATGGGAAACAAATGGACTAAGCAAACAGGGTCGTCCGAGAGGAAGCCTGGGAGGAACGCTCCTGAGAGAGGCCAAAGGTACCGGACTGAATTCCATCTATATTTAGTGGACTCCACAGGGAAGATCCTAATGAAGGACCAGACTGTGAGCCCTGTGTCGCACAACAGGATGACAATTATTATTAAATAAGATAATAAGTAGTTCTGGAACAAGACTAAAGTCCAGAAGTGGACGAACAACCAGAACTTTCCGCTGGAGTCTACAGCTAGTGAACAAGAAGATGAAGAAGAAGAATATAAGACAACAGCAAAGTGACAGACAGCTTCTATTGTTCAAACATCTTATTGAGATTTAGTGACAGACCTCACTGTAAAGATAAGTGACTTCATGTATTCTTGTTTGTGACTTAGGGGATTGCGTGGTCTCGAGGCATGGTGTCCGCCTTGAGTGCTAGAGGTCCTGGATTCAGGCCCATTGTGAAGGCTGGGTTTTCATGTGGACTTCTAGTAATTTCCCCCCTGGTCTCTGGGTAGTAAGACCGGACGCCCGTGTGTTTTGTTACGCATGTAAAAAATCCCTTGGCAGTTGGAAATTGAAAAAAGTAGCCTAACGGCGCTGCCCGGGCAAAAATTATGAGTTTAAAATCTTCCCAAAGTAGTTCAGGATCCTCACCGGTGCAATGGATTCTTCAGACTCAGGCTTGAGTTAGAAGAAGAACTGAGCACTTATGGGTTACACCCGTGTGCCATGATGTTGATCCGCTGAATAACAAAACAATTGTTTGTGATTGATCACAATCTCCCTGAATCGCATGCTGGTGAAGGCTTTCTAGCTGCAACATTCATTTTGTCGCTCATGATTGTGGTTTTGGGAAGCTGGCTAGTTCTACTTCTCATTTAACTTTTTTTAACTGGGTTCCCATTGTTGGGGGGGAAAATGAACAGATCCACTGGCCACAACATGTCGTAATAGTGGACTACTTAGGGATGTTTTCCTTGAAACTGAAGTGCATCTGCCCGAGAGGTGAGCAACCAACAGTCTGCATACAAATAAGCCAGATCTGCAGACCAAAATCCAGACAAACCACAACTTTCTGTCGAAGTTTACAGCAGGTGGGAGCGAGGAATAAATTTTTTTTTTCAAAGCTAAAAGACTACAAGTAGTCTAGCATGAACTGATGAATTACACTCAAGAAATTGGGTGTGAAAAGACATCATCATCATCAAGTGGCTGCCAGATGGGTGAACATGCCTCTTCACATCCTACGACCTCCAACAGTATTTATCATCTGATGTGGCGCCACCCCCTCCATGCCATGACAAAAGGCTATAAAGAATCTTCTCATGTTGTCTTCCTCTATCTCTCTTTCCATAAATCTTTACAATAGTTGCAACTTGTTTCAGTTTCCCCCTTCTCATGCCACTATAACTGGCGTCCGAAAAGTTTTCACACACAGAAAGGATAACATGTATCCCTGACATAATTTGCAAGAAGCATAACTCCAGCTGTGATTGTTAGTGTTCTTCAGCAGTGGAGTCACAAATAATCACAGTTGGAGTTATGCCTCTTGTAATGACGGGCATACCCAAATTCTTCCTACATATGGAAACTTATGGGACACCTGATTCAGAAGACTTGACGATGATACACGCAACACTTACCATTGCCAGTGTTGTCCCCGACCTGGCCATGTTGTCGAGATTTCTGATTGTTAGAGCTGCTAGTTGCCGACTGGCTCCGGGTCACCTTGTTGGGAGACTGACCAGTGCTGTTGTTGTCCAGTGGCCGGGTCGACAGACGTGTGTTCTGGAGTGAAAGGTTGCTGCCGGATCTATCCCCACCTTCCAGCTGTGGGTTTTCAAGGCCAAGTCAAGCAAACAAGAGTTTCATACAAGCAAATAATACTTTAGACGCAACACACGCAAAACAAAACTTAGCCAGTCGAGGTTCCAACATCACTGCAGATGGGCTAACTGCTCTGTTCCTGTCCCAGTAGGAATCACACAAAATGTCCCTTGCTGTCCCAGTTTCAAACAAGTCCTAGCAAAATCTTAATGCAGCCACCAGACTGCCAACACTAACAGTCCCACACTAGATTTGCAACTCACTGTGCAAATAGCCAATCATGAGAGCAAATACTCTTTTGCTTCCATTTGAATAAATATTGTCTATTCCACACGAGTAAAGGAAAATAAAACTTATGCAGCAAAGCAAACAATATACTCTATCATAATCAAGTCATCTACGAGCAACTGCATTTTCACCACACTTCAAGCCCACCACCACTGCCTATTCTCAACACCAAGCCTCCTTTTATTTATATTAGCTCCACACATGTAACCCACTATTTTAGCATATTCTCTACACACAAGCCCCAGCCTGTATACTCTCCACACACAGGCCAAGGCCTGCCTGTTCTTCCCATATACACACACACACAGACAAGAAAGAGGGTTCTTAAAAGCTATACAAATCCTATCCTGCTTTATGGAAATGAATCATGGACAGTTGGTCGATTGGTGACAAATTATTTGGCAGCTGCGAAGATGTCATTTTATAGACAAATGATAAGAATATCCAGGATGGATTAAAAAGAGTAATGAGGATGTCTTGAAGGAAATTTACTCATGGAGAGAACTGATTGCCCACACCAGAAGGAGAAGGTCTTCATTCTTTGGTCATGCCATGAGGGTGAGAAAACTGGATTACATCATGACAGTGGGAAAGCTGGAGGCAAAAAGGGGCAGAGGGAGGTAGATGCTGGACAGTTTGACCTGACACAACTTTGCACAACTTAGTGGAATACTGATACGTGATAAGGCAGACGTGGTTAGTGCCTTGTGGGAGAGTGAACAGTTGAGAGGAGAAGATGGATCACCACAGTCTGGTGAGATTGATGCAGGGGGTGTGATGAGAGGTTCTGGCAGATGCTCGAGGCTCAGAGGAAAGGCAAGACGGAAGTTTAATCAGAATGCTACTGGCACCATTAGTATCGGAACTCTTCGCTAGCTGCTGAAGATGGGGATGGAGCGCTTATGGGAATGCCCTGAGTGCTGTAATGTCGGTTCTTGAATCAAATCAAATCAACCTGACATGAAGGATCATCTGTGTCAGAGGTGACAAAAAGTACACGAGACAGACGGCTGTGAACAAACGAACGAACAAACTATATTTTCAAAAGGTTACAAATTGGGCACGCAGGCCCGTCTGACATTCGGTCCTTCTAAGCACTCATTTTTCAGCGTACCAATGCCCGTTATCAATAATGCATTTTATGGATGTAATAAAGAAATATACATTATGGAATAATGCATACACACATCATGTGTACACAATCTTACACACACAACCACACACGTATACATACTCTTACATTCTCATACAAACACTCTTATACAGACATATGTAATACATACTACACACATCTACTTACACACACAAACATAAAACACACACATTTATACATGCAGATATGACTAGCAATGCCACATGACACACTCAAGAAGATGCTATAAGCCCACTCCTGCATATTCTCCCCACCTTCACATTCCGTGATACCCACAACCCACCCTCACATCTAGTGTTATTCAGCAGTGACACAACAAAATCAATCATCTGTGCTGCACACTTACATCTTCTTTACGTCTGCCCAGCAGAAGGTAGCAGGCATGGATGTCGTCATACTTCTGCAGCTTCAGCGACTCTTCAATCTCTTTGCGGTTGTAGTTCATGGTGATCATCAGCTCTGGTGACCAAAACATCAGATGGATAAGCATGCAATGGACTTCCCTACTGACAAAACATCAGATGGATAAGCATGCAATGGACTTCCCTAATGACAAAACATCAGATGGATAAGCATGCAAAGGACTTCCCTAATGACAAAACACCCAGATGCCCATTCTCAAAAGCATTTTTTTTTAATGTCACCACTATAAGCTTATCGAGAAATAGTATTAAAATCTAACGCAAACAGTCAACCAGACAAACATAATAAAAGCTGATAAAAAGTTACATCCTTTTCCACACATAAGATAATATGTTTCCCAAATTTTCTAAGTTTAAAACTGGGGGTGGTCATATACACAGAATGCTGCAATTAAACAGATACACAAATAATACTGCTATAAATATTCTTTCCCGAGGCCCCCCCCCCCCCCCCAATTAACCTCATGAGAAACCTTGGTCTGGTACCCCCCTCCCACACTGTCCCTTATATCTGGTTCCCTAAGCCGACCCTGGCCACCAACACCCTCCATCCCCCAAATGCACTCACTGAGGCATCTCTGTTTGGTATTTAGAACATTTATTTCTTAATTTGGGGTGTTTTTTGTAATTAACTGGGTTGTCTCATATATAGGTGTGTTCTATACATAGGGTCGTCTTATATGAGCAAAACAAAAAAAGGGCCAAAGGACCCTGTTTACGCCACTGTCTCACTGGGCATAGGTGTTAGACACATATCTTTACTGACCAACCAGCAGTCGATGAGTGATGTGGTCAACATCCCACCGGCCGCCTTTACTTCCCAGTACATCACCCGGTACTCAGTTTTAGGCTGGGTCAAAGTGCAGATTCAAACCCAAGGCCTTCACGTTCAACAGGCCAGGTTCTAGCCACTACACTACTGCTGATCCCTCAGAAGTCTGTATTACATCAAAACAGATTCCCATGCATGTTCAGTCCTCCGATGCAGCAGCCACTACTTGGTACCTCTGATATATGTTTCCAAGACGAGTTGGTGACAATATCTCAGCATCAAAACACAAAGTGAATACTAAGCTGGGATGTCAAGTTATTATGTTACATAATCACAGTCGATGTCACTGCACACTAGGCTTTCTCATGCATGAACAGTCCTCCAACACAGCAGCCACTCCAAGGTCCTCTACGGACTGTCCCCATGAGGAGTTGGTTACAATGTCTCATATCTCAGCCTCAAAAGCGGTACTGACGTACTTCACTTCCAGGTCATGCAGTCATGTTATTACAACATCAATGCATCAAGCCTTACAACTCCACTGGGCAGAGGGTTTGTATCCAGTGAACCAACCATAGCTTGTATACTCTAACATCAATCAGGTGTCATTTCTGCAAAACAGGTTGGCTCCAACAGTGTCTTTCGGCTTGTTTGTGCACTCTGAGACTGCCCTCGGCATATTTTTAATGTCATCTTCCCACTTGTATCACTGTCCACTTCTTGCTCACATGCCTTTTAACTTCCTTCCAGTAACCGTTTAGGCTGAAAGACCTAGAAACCCGTGTACTGCTCTTTCTAAATACATTCAGCCTGTTCATAGCAATGTTGAAAACTGCATTGAGAATCAACATCCCAGTTCTCAAGACATTCCCATAAGCGCTCCGTCCCCATCTTCAGCAACAAGCAATTCCAATAGCACCAGTAACAGTCTGACAGCATGCCTGTCTCGCCTTTCCCTTCAACGTGGATCAGATCACCTGGACACTGCTTGCAACGCCATTCTCCTCAGACTGTGATTATCTATTTGTGCATCATAACAACATATCATGGCATATCACATCCATAATAAATAATCTCATCTTTCTTTTCACACATTTAAGATCAATATCACAATATAACGGATATATTATATCATTAATAATGGCATAGTATGTACACACTTACCACTGCAAATATTTTATATAATATTTAAATTTCTTATATTAGACTGTAAACGCTATATAATTTAAACTGATTTGCAAGTTACTGCAGGGAAAAAATGCATACAACATGGAGACAAATATAACACAAACACACAATATGAGCCATGCTGGGAGATATAAGACAACAAGTGAATACTAGAATCAGGAAACCAGACTGAGATGGTGAGAAAATGTAAGTAATGGTCAACAAAAGAGCATTTCTTCAACAGCAAACGAGTGGGGTTAGTTACTGGAGATGTCAATAAGGAAGATCTTTAACTGCCCGGGGGGAACTAAGAGGTTCATTTGACTGACTGACATTCAGTGTATGAAAATGTTAAAGAATTACTTCAACTGACTGAAAATGTCAACTAAAATCTTAAAGTAACAAGTTATATGATCCTCCTTCCTTTTGGAGGGTTCACTGGTTAGAAACTTCGGCAGAAATATCTGGCTGTTTGCCAACTTCTGGACTTTGGCCTTGTTGGCTTTGCACGCATGTCTATTACACAGACCTGGTTTATTTATATGCAGGCTGTTGGTCTCTCACCTCTCAGGCAGACGCTTTGCAATTTCAAAGAAAACACCCCTAATTAGTTGCCTCCTATGACAAGCTTGTTGGAAGGCAGTGGGGCCAGTGCAACAGGGATCTAGAACCCACACGGGGAGAAGACTGAAATGGAGGAATCTTAACTTTTTTTGTCTTAGACGGTTGCCGCATTAACAAATTTAATCATTAAACTAACATTTAGTCTCAATTTTCTGCATTAGCTCGTTCAATTTTTTTTTGATAACGTTCAGTCTCAAATTTTTTATTAACCCTCATAAAATATGTATGGTGATAAGTTATAGAATTATTATTCTTTGCTTCCCCAATTGGCCTTTGTAAAAGGTGCTACACACAGATAATCATTTAATCAGGTCTCTACACCATACAGCAAGACTGACTTTACTTTTGCCCATTTCCATTTTTAATGTGTTGTTTATCTACCCAAATGTTAACATTCAGGAAAGAAGCTGAAAATATTTTCAGCCATTTATATTCTCGATACGGGTAATGATTTAATCAAAAGTGTATTAAAAAATTTACACAAACTAAGCTAATTAAACTGATATTTCTATCTGCACACTGGAAAACAACAACAAAACAGAAGCGAGTGAACATGCAAGCAAGTGCAATCTGCAAAGAAATGATTAAATCACAACACAAATTCATCTAAGCCTACTGTTTGTGGAAGAAAGAGATGCACGGCTATCTGATGGCGCTTTACTTCTCACATAAAGAAATGCACAGCTTTTGTAAGGAACATAGCTGCATTTCTTTTGTGTGTTTGTGTGTGTACAGTAAAGTGCCATTGGGTAACCATGTGTTTCCTTGTTTAAATAGTATACTTTCAGACAAGAGCATGTATGGTCAAGTTTACTGTACACAGTATGATACCTTCAAGCCAAAGATCATGTTACATCCAGCAATGTTCTTGTGTGGGTTCTGGGGCCCCATTGGGGGGCAACAAAGAATAGACCCACTGCCCCCCTAACAAGCATCTTGTACAAGGCGACTGACTAATCAGGGGCACTTCCTTCACAGTCAGACACAGTGCAATTGCCTCACAGGCAAGGAACCAATAGTATGCAGCCAGATGAGTAAAACTGATGTGCACAGAAAACTCAAGTTCTGGAACAAGACTCGAGTTCAGAAATGCACAAACAACCAGAACTTTTTGCCAGAGTTTACATACGTAAGCGAAGAAGAAGAAGATTCAGCAGTGGCAATTTGTTGTTGTTGTAACAAATGAAACAGACTAATGCCAACAGCACTGCTGGAGTTAGAAACGTGGGAGAAGAACAAACTGTCATCTTTAGCAGCTGTGATGTTAATACGGCAGAATACTGGCATATAATTCAGGGCATTTGTGTGTGAACACTTCTACCTTAATCGTTATAAGAATCTGTTTTTATATGTAAATACAAAAAACTAATCTGCTCTATCTGTGATTATAAAGTTTATAACCCTCTTAGGACGGACGGGCAGATTATCGGCCGGCGGATGTCTGGCCAAAAACACGGAACGGCCGATCATCGGCCCAATCGTGTTTCGCCTCGACACGCTAAGAAATCTCCTAATATGAAACACTGAAAGTGATTCATTCATATTCACTGCTGTTTTAGCTTTACACATGGCGACTTTCTAGTGTTTGGTATCAAAATTAAAATTGTTGTTGAATTTTTTAGATAGGTACCTGAACTGCTAAAAGTATGTCTGACTCGTATGTTTCTGCCCCTAAACTTAATGTTGATAAAACATTTGAATCAAGTGATGACACTAATTCTGTTGATACTGATGCAGGATCTAGTCTTAGTAGTAATAGTGGGGAATCAGATGGGGACACTGTTGTGTTCAGACCACAGCCCAACCATGGCTCTGGGTACATCTACCCAAAGATGTTGGCATTCCGGCACATCCATTTCTTGTGCTGACTGATGGTCAAAAAAACCTGTCACCTAAAGATATTATTGCTGTTTCATATTTTTATACCTGTTTTTGACTATTGAATTGCTTACAGCATTTGTAAAAAGGCCCAGGATCAATAAAAAGATTTCAAATAAAATATATTTTTGATTTTAATTGTGTTTCATGCATTGAAGTTGAAAATTCACATTCTAATTTTCTATTTTTAGATATGCAAATGAGATAATTTGCATATACTCCAATTAATTTTAACGACATTGTGAAAATCATGAACTTCAATCTAAATCCTTCAAATAGATATGTTATTTCGTGGGTGTCAGAATAACAGAAATGTGTCCCAAAAAAATTAAACAAAGTAATAACCAAATTTACTGAAAAAATGCTCCGTGTTTTTGCCTAGACATCTGAAAAACTTCCCGTGCTAAAAGGTTTAAACAAACTACTATGTATTTATTATTACTGTTAATCTAACATAACATAACTAGACGACCTATCTAGGAGTGGCTAGTACATTCACTTGCCTGCTGCCCTGATGATCCTGGATTCGAACTCCACCCTAGAGAGGAATCACCTTGCCAACCATATGGTTTCAAAATCAGCCCAGGCTGACAGACATGGGTGAAAGTAAGGAACCACCCTCTTCTTACTTACCTGGGGATCTTCATGCCCCTTTACAGCATGACCATGATAATGAGCCCTTTGGCCAAAACATCTGACCTCTCCAGGCATTTGTGGCCTGGGTTAGCCTTCCCAGAATTAATTAACCCATTTCCTTCTGTTAGGGTACAATAGTGATGCGGTGATAGCTTACATCTCAAAGACCAAATTGCACTTGATAGGTGACATAGTCGACACAAAACAGCCAGCCTTACTTCCAAGAACTCCTCATGTGGATTCCAAGGCCCCGTTTGGGTTTGGGGAAGGAAGGGGGACAAACCCCCTGCCGGTTAACAAGCATGTTGTAAAAGGTGACTAACAAGGTGTGTTTAGTCTGAAGTCAGAGTGCATCTGCCTCAGAAATGAGGAATCAATAGTCTGCACAGTCTGTAAGCCAGATCCGTAAAACAGATGTGCATGCAAAACTCATGTTCTGGAACAAGGTCAAAATCCAGAAGTGGACGAACAACCACAACTTTCCTCCGAGGTTTACACTCGGTGAATGTCGAGAAGAACAGACTTGTAAAAACTTACCTGGAACTGCGTTTAGGCTGAAATCTATCTTGAATCCTAGATAACTCGTAAAACAAAAATCACCGCCTAACTTAAGACACTCCCTGTCGGGATGTAGATTTGAACAAAGGACTGCCAGGATGACAAGCAGGCATGCTAGCCACGGAGCTACAACTTGCACACACAAACAAGAACTCTATGAAAATGTCTCCATTCTTTCAAAACATTCTGTATATGTAAATGAGCATTTCCAGTTAGCCGTATGTGCTCTATTTCCCGCTCATTACGTTTATTACTGCAATTTCCACTAATATATTTTTTCTGTACATGTAAATGAGCAATTCCAGTTAGCCGTGTGTGCTCTATTTCCCGCTCATTACGTTTATTACTGCAATTTTGTACTGATATATTTTTTTCTGTACTTGTAAATGAGCATTTCCACTTAGCCGTATGTGCTCTATTTCCCGCTCATTACGTTTATTACTGCAATTTCCACTGATATATTTTTTTCTCCCTTATAGAACAGCAAAACTGACAATCTTACCTGCTGTGGCCAGCAAACAGCACACAGGTATAAAAGACAGGTTTTTAAAAAAACGCTATTATTATGGCCTAGTTGTATCAGTGTCTGTGTTTTTATGAGCTGGTGGAGGCTTTCTAGCCCCAATATTCATTTTGTTATTCATGATTGTGTTTTATACTGGGAAGCTGACTAGTTTTTCTCGTGGTCTGGGCTTTAAAAACAAATGACTATGGTGAAACTTACACCACAAAAGATACAGGCAGTAATAGCTGTTTGTTTTCATAAGCTTTTATTAAGTTTGGTTTTGTTTGTCTGTCTGGGACAATTTTTAAATTATTTTTAAACACAGAGAGTACCCATACTGTTAGAGAAATGCTCTTTATAGTTGACCATGATGTGGAAGGAAAGCTCCAAGCAGAAAAGAAATCTGACGTAACATTTACCTATCCGAGATGTATCTAGTTCCAATTTCGATGGCTCTTTGTGTGGCTTTAACTCTCTATCTTCATAACCCATATTCATCCAGCGGTCTTTCATTATCGTCTGAACAATAAAACAACAGTTTCTGAGAAAAAGCACATGGTTATACATCAACACATCAAGCGGGTGCAAGGAAGGGCATTCAGCAAACCAACCCATCAACTGTGGTAAGGGCGTCTACTATGGAGCTACAATCAAAAATGCATTTATGAGTATATTTTTAAGGAATTTAACAAATCAGAGGAAGATACAAAATTAAACACTTTTTATGTTTCTTTCTTTATGAAGGACTATTACTGTCAATCACTGTCTCTGAAACCTCTGATCCTTACAATTGCCACCACTACCTGCTGTCCCTGATGCTTGCACTGTGATTTCCTCTTCCTGACACCTTTCAGTGACCCACTGTCCATAACTGCCAGTATGGCATACTGACCATATGACCCACTTTCCCTGTCCTTCCTTTAACCCTTCAGAAGCCAGACATAAGGTATCTTATTTTAACAGCCAGTAGGGACAGAAAAAGCTTTGAAAAATTAAATTAAACTGATAAATAATAAGGATTTACTATAAGAATTCACAAACTTGTTACTTCCTTAGAATGTACTGGAATATCACCTGTTTATTATTACTGAATACTAGAAGGAATTTTGTGTAAAAAAAAGACCCTGCTGTTGGTTCTTTTGTTTATGTCCTTTCTCAGTGCTGGATTAGACCCAAGGTTATTACAAACGATCATGCAACATGCAACAACCAGTCCTTGTTTATGCACACACAACACAGGTTGCTTCTAATGTGCTACATAAACACACACACACACACACACATACAGAGAGATTAATTATGCAACCAAAATATAAAAGATAAATGTTGTTTTAAAAACCAAAACAAAACAAAAATAAATAACACTGACGAAATAATTAGACGCCGCTGGACACGAAGAAGCGAGAGCTCCAAAGCTGTGAAGACGACGATGACTGGAATTACCTATCCTGGCGAGATCGTTAATGTCTGGCAGTGGCTCTATATAGGGCTTAAGTTCCTCATCTTCATAACCTAAATTCATCCACTTGTCCGTCATTATGTTCTGCAGCCGGGGCGGAAGAAATTACATGACACCAGCAATGAGAATGTATGTTAACAAGTCTGCAACTAGGGTTATCTTCCCTCCGGTCACAAACCTTAGGTCATGCATGCTTCAATTTTCATCTCAAACAAATGGTTAATTCTTCTTCTTCTTCTGTGTTCATCTGAAGATGTAAATGTGCTGTGCCTGTTTATAACATGGCTGCGATATTTGGCCCTTTTGGCCGACACATCCAACTTTTGCAGGCATTTGTTGTCCAGGTTAGCCTTTCCAGAAATGTTTAGTTCAAAACTATGTTCTCCTATTGTGACTTAGAATGAGAACCGAAACAAAATATTGTCCAATTTACTGCCTGGCAGATTTCAGTGTGTCTCGTCAAGTGCATTAATACAGAGTTTTCATCGACTATGATGTGATGCGGTGCTTTGCAAGATCTCCATGCCTACAGTGTGGCAAGCACAAAGTCTGTACTACAAGCGATCGCACGAGATACGTGGGGCTGGTCGAGTAAGCGAGGAGAAACCTGAGCTGGATTCGTTGTCAGTTGCTAACCAGAATTCAAGGAAGACAGTTGTAGTATTAGAAAATGTAGTTTTAATGTCTTGTGAATAATTCGTGGATGTTGAATAATTGTTGAACATTGTGGAAGAAATGTATAAAGGAACTGATAGCCGTTTGTGTTATTAATCCTAGACGTTAGAGCAGTAGAAGTACGTGGCAGTAATCATATAAAGCCGAATCGTGGCAGAAAGCAGATATGTTGCAAGCCAGATTTGTCATCATCATCTTTCTACTTCTGCCACTGATCTCCCAATCTCCCAATGGAGCACAGGACATCAACCAACTCATGTCAAGTAGTAGACCTATCATTCCCTATTGCATGTCTCTGTGTGGGTTCCTGGGTTCCATTCTGAAGAACACAGAATAAACCCAATGATCCCTTAACAAGCATCTCACAGAAGGTGACTAATTACTTCAAAGTCGGAGTGCCACTGCTGCCTGAGAGGCATGGAACAAACAGTCTGCACACAAATATGCCAGAACTGTAAAACGGGGTGTGTACATAAAAATCAAGTTCTGAAACAAAATTAATTTTCAGGAGTGGATAAACAATCAGAACTTTCCATCGGACTTTGTAGACAGTGAATGTTAAAAAGAGAAGAGAATGCCCAAACAAAACTAGCTTGTGTTGTTTCACCACTGCCAAAAGAGGCTCTTGATGTCCTGCTGCAAATATGTTTATTTTGTCTTTAACATCTTTATTAAGTTTTACATTCTAAATTTAAAAAATTTGTCTATAGCCTTTTACCAGTTAGCACCAAATGGATCAATTCCATGCCAGTCCCCTCTACTTCTCAGGACATTTCCTTATACCATCCACTCAAGACTGGGACCACCTGGGTGGGTCCAACACAAAAACTCAGAAAAATGCCCCAGCATCAGTTGACTGAGATGCTGTTTTCCAGTAGAAGACAAACGACACAAGACAATGAGACAGTGCCAACTTCTTCTTCATCGTTTGTCCAAGTTACGTAAATGTGACACACCTGTTTACAGCATAGCTGTGATATTTGCACCTTACGACAGACACATTAGACTTTTCAGGCATTTTTATTAGGGTCAGCCTTCCTGATTGTTTTTTTGTGACTTTGTAGCATCATGTGTGTGGTTACTGCACACTTGATTTCTGACATCATTTCCTAAAGTCTCTTCTTGTCACATCAGTTCACTTTCCTGGCGAAATTTTATCTCTGGTTAAATAAAATTTCTCCTATTATTCTCTTACTGCCACCAAACAGTAGAAAACATATAAACAGATAAATTTAATAATACACGCAAATATTTAGTTGTGTATCCTTTATGTTGCAGAACCAACCGCAGCATTTCTTGACTGTGATTTCACTAGGCAACACTGATAAACATACTTAACACACGTTTATTTGCAGGTCTGCACTCATTACTTCCCATTCTCCTTCTTTTAAACACAAAAGGAGAGTAAAAACATTCATTGTAACAAAATCTGCAACTTTAGAAAGTGAGTGAGTGCTGTCACATTAAGTCAAGTAACAGGCTTTTTAAGTCAAGTAACAGGCTTTTTAAGTCAAGTAACAGGCTTTTTAAGTCAAGTAACAGGCTTTTTAAGTCAATTAAACAGGCTTTTTCACGCCAGTTGTACATCATGTGGACCCACATTTGCATCCACCAAATAGCACAGGGATGATGTAATCAACATCAGGCTACTCGTGCTGGCCACCTTTATTTTCCAGGATACTTCCTGGCACTCATTTTAGGCTGGGTAAATCTTCTTTCTCCACCGTAAATGCGTTGTTCCCATTCACAACAGGGCTGTGATATTTGCGCCTTTCAGCCAACACATTCCCACTTCTGCAGGCATTTGTTGTTTAAGCCTTCCCATTTAGAATCGTGGAAAATTGCAGTCTCATCGTGGTGAGGTCATCTTTGTTGCCTAGTTCATGAGTGGTCCCCCACCAGGCCTATCCAGAGCAGCCAGGTTATGCTGGTCGGCTGGGTCAATCTGATGTCACATTAGTGCGAGATGACAACTATCAGTAACAAACCCCCGAGAAGCCTAAAAATTGGCTTTGCTGCTTTGGGTGGTTGTTGAAAATCCTAATAAATGGCACTGGTACTGTCTGCACCTGCGCAGTGTTTAGAAGAGCTGGATACAATTATTTTTACTAACAACAGCATTGGAGGGGGGGGGGGGGGGGGGGGGGTTGCGAAACATAGTCATTATGATGTCACTGTTTGCCTTCAACCTTTAGTGTGGTCGCATAGCAGCATGAGTCCCTGTAAGGAGTCATTTTCTCCTTCGGATCTCACTTTCAAAAACTATTCTGAATAGGCGGTCTTAAGAATGTTTGAGTGAATAGACTGAGTGTCAATCTGGGGTAAGCAAATTTAGGAGACAAATCTTGAATTTTGCGTGTGGCCAAAATTCATGCGAAACGGACAGTGCATGTTTTGCGTGAGTACACTCTGGAAGGAAATAAAAGGCTATACTAGCCATGAGAAACTGTATGAGGCTAGTCTTGTTGCAATCTGGTCTTGTTGGAGATTTAAGTGCGTGAACCGAATTAATCCTGAATAATCGAGTACGTGGTTGTTTCTACATACAAGCGGAGAAACCTGGCTACTCAATCCATGTCATGGAATGGAGAAATGAAAGATTTGCGTCCATGCAGTTTTTGATGCTGTTTTGTGACCTTATGAAGGGCAAGCATGGGATGTAGTAAGATTCCTTCTGTTTAATGTAATAACATAACATAGCTAGGACCCTAGACCGGTAACCTCTGACAGTGTTTTGATCAAGAGCACATCGTAGCAGAATAAACTGAATCAGTACTAGCTGTTTGGTATTTTCTCAACGTGTGTTCCTGGCCAAGTCTGCTGTGTTACAGTATGTGAGAATGTGTCAGTGTAGACTGCATGTGATTAGAACCAGAGAGTCAATGCAGTCCCAGTATGGATTACTGTAAACACTTTTTACAAACTTATTAGATCCCTGTCTAAAACGGTCTTTTTAAAAAAATCAAAAAACTGATTTGTTGTTGGAATTCCCAGGTTCATGATAAGGATGCTGGAGTCAAATTGTTAACAGATTAATAAGAGTCTGATACCCTACATTGTTTTTTTTTTCCAGTTTTGTTGTTGTTTTTCTTCTTTTCCTTTGTCCGAGTGACGTAAAATGCTCTGTGTCTATTCTCAGCATAGTTGCAATATTCGTGGACAATACATCCAACTTCATCGATCATGTGTTGACCAGGTTAAGTTCCTGGCTAGTTTTTTTAAAACGTTTTTCAATACTGCTTTATTGTTATCCTCAATCTATAACACTGGAGTACCACTCCAAGGATTTGTCAGATTTTGAGACTACACTATTTTCTCTGGGGTTTGTATGGGTTTCTGGCCGGTAGCATTACTTAACCCCCAAATGGCCTGCCCGACTGGTGTTTGCAATCAAAAGTCTCCACAACCAGCAATTTCCAACATGGCATCAGCCATCAGCCCCTTGGCTGACCAGTAGACGACTGTGTCGCTGGTTGGGACAGTATTTGGGTCTCTCCTCTGATCGCATCAACACTGCAGGAGTTCTTTTCAGGGCTTTTGGTGGCATGCAATGTTAAGCCATTTTATATGGTCACAATTATAACCTAAAGCCCTCCATTCTGGAATGATGGGTAAACATGACCATTTTTCCCCCCACAGCAAAGCACGTACCTACAATTTTCAACAGCGTGTGGTGTAAAGACTTCTTTCACTGACTTTCTCAAGGTCTCTTTCAGCAAATCCTTTGGATGGCCATGTTTCAGTGTCTTTTTCTCCATAATGTGACCAAAAGAAACAACTAGTATCACTAGCTAAAATAAAAGACAGAAATAACTGACCTCTAAACTTGCACGCTTGACTGGATTCAGCACCAGGAATTTTTTTAAAAGGTTTTCGCAGTCAGTGGACATGTAGAATGGGATCCTGTACTTGCCTCTGAGGACCCTTTCTCTCAACTCCTGCAGACACAGATGACAATGGGTAATGGTGGCCACAAACCATCATGCTATGTATGAGAGCAAAGGTAGAGTGAGTGAAATAAATAAAATGTAAAAAAAAAAAAAGGTACACGTAATCTATGGAAAAATCCTTGTCTAGCACAAAAGTATCAGAACCTGTTGCCTGAGCTAGCCTTCCCTGGTCAGGACTTCACATAAAACAGCTAAAAAATTATAGAAGTAGGTTGACTAGGTCAGACCACACTAAAGAATACCTCACATTCTATGCACTCTTTTGTGGGTTCCAGGCCCCACTTTTTAGGGGTAAAGGAAAGGTGCACTGCCTTGTCGTACAAGGCAACTAAATAGGAATCTTTCCTCCGACGGACTGCATTTGCCTCAGAAAACAATAACCAACATTCTGCGTACAAGTAAGCCAGATCTGTAAAAACTGATGTGCATGCAGAATTCGAGCTGTGAAAGAAAACCAATATCCAGAAGTGGACGAACAACCGGAACTTTCTGTCAAGACTTTCCAGCTGGTTAACGCTAAGAAGAATATACCATTAACTAACATATGAAACAGAACTCACTTTGAGGTTCTGACCATCAAACGGAAGAGATCCACTGACAAGAGTATACAATATGACACCTAAACTCCACACATCCACTTCTGGTCCATCATATTTCTTCCCTGTAGAATACAAATCAATTTATCAGTTTCTTAAAAGAAAAAAAATTCTTCTTGGAGACCAGAAAATGAATGAATACACGTGCAGTTCAATCATAATAATAATAATAACAAATATCACGGGCTAATAATATTCAAGTCAAAAGGCAATGATCTCAGCAAGTCCCATAATCCCCATCAGATTCACGGATCAGCCTCATTATACCATCAGCTCTATAGACTAATAGTAGCCTCATAGAGTGACATCAGCCTCACAATGTGACAATACTCACAAAGAAACAGATTCATGGAGTGACAACAGACTCATCAAGTGACAAACACTTACAGAGTGACATCAGCCTCACAATGTGACATCAGCTTATCAAATCACATCAGCCTCTTGTTATTTCTTGTGTATCAACATCCTTATACACTAGTCTGACCCAATGACATTGGTTTCATTTAGTGTGATCAGCCTCACAAAGTTACATAAGCCTCACAGTGGAACAACAGACTCAAAAAGTGAAATCAGCCTCACAGTGGAACAACAGACTCAAAAAGTGAAATCAGCTTCACAGTGGAACAAGAGACTCAAAAAGTGACATCAGCCTCACAAAGTTACATCAGCTTCACAGTAGAACAACAGACTCAAAAAGTTATATCAGCCTCACAAAGTTACATCAGCTTCACAGTAAAACAACAGACTCAAAAAATGACATCAGCCTCACAGTAGAACAGACTCAAAAAGTGACATCAGCCTCAAAAAGTGACATCAGCCTCACAGTAAAACAACAGACTCAAAAATGTATATCAGCCTCACAAAGTTACATCAGCCTCACAGTAGAACAGACTCAAAAAGTGACATCAGCCTCACAGTAGAACAGACTCAAAAAGTTACATCAGCCTCACAGTAGAACAGACTCAAAAAGTGACATTAGCCTCACAGTAAAACAACACTCAAAAAGTGAAATCAGCCTCACAAAGTTATATAAGCCTCACAGTGGAACAACAGACTCAAAAAGTGACATCAGCTTCACAGTGGAACAACACTCAAAAAGTGAAATCAGCCTCACAGTGGACCAACAGACTCAAAAAGTGACATCAGCTTCACAGTAGAACAACAGACTCAAAAAGTTATATCAGCCTCACAAAGTTAAATCAGCTTCACAGTAGAATGTTGGTCATTCTATGAGACTTGTTGCTCTATCAGGCTGTTACTCTATGTTTATCACTTTATGTTTCTGTTGTCACTGTATAAGGCTGCTGTCACTTTTTTTTTCACTCTATGAGGCTATATCACTTTATGAGTCTGCTGTTACTGTATGAGGCTGCTTTCACTGTTTTTGTGGGGGTTTTTTTTGGGTCACTTTATGAGACCATCACTCACTGTCTATCAGTTTTTGAGTCTGCTGTCACTGTATGAGGTTGCTACCACTTTGTTTTTTGACATTTTATGAGGTTTAGGTAAATCTATGAAGCTATCACATCACGCTCAGTGTTTGTCAATCTGAGTGTTTGTCACTTTTGAGTCTTTATGCTGTCATGCAATCTGTTGTCACATTAGGAGTCTGTTGTCACTTTATAAGTCTGCTGTCATTACATAGTTGAAGATATGTTTCACTTGATTAAATTCAGTACTTGCATACATCTTGCTCTTTCCTTCACTCCTGTAACACATCTCCCACCTGATTTTAGCCATGCACAGATAGCAACAGTGAATGGACAGACAAACAATTACGAGGGATGACCTACCCTGAAAGAGCTCTGGTGCTGCGTAGGGAGGACTGCCACAGAAAGTGTCCAGCTTGTTGCCAGGGACAAATTCATTGCTGAAGCCGTAGTCGGCTATCTTGATGTTCATGTCTGCGTCCAGGAGCAAGTTTTCTGCCTGTTACATCCAAAATAAATTAACAATAATAATATTTAAAAAAAAGGTAATTTAACCCAGCAATTAATTAATTTATGGCTTTTCCTGTGTTATAGCGGTTGGTCAGTATCTAAAAAGGCCTAGGTCTCAAATCTTTAACCTTTTCGTTCCAAAAGGCCCGGAACCTGGGAATCCCACCCTAAAAAACAAGGTTATTACACAGGTCACAAACATTTAAAAAAAAACTATAAATACAATGGAAGTGATAAAAAACAGGAATGGAGTCAAGAATTAAGCGACAACACACGCTTGGTTCTACAAAAAAAATTTGCACAGCGACTCACACTGTTGCTGGGTGATGGCTAACATAATTACTTTTTAAAATAATTTTTTCACACCCCCCCCCCCCCTCAATGCTATTTCTAGCTTTAAAAAAAAATGTGGGGGGCAGTGGGTCTCTCATTATAGGGCAGTTGGTCTATCACTCATCACCCCATCAAAATAATGTCATAAGAAGATACACATTATAGACAGACGCTTTTCAGGATGTATCCAGGTGTTATTCAGACCCCAGCAAAGAGTGCAACTGGTTGGGACTAGGCTTAGGCTGGTCATGATACCTTCAAGTCTTAGGAACAGACTAATATAATACCCCAAAGTAAGGATCTCACATGAGACGTGACAACTTAGCCTAAACTGCTTATTTATCCTGTTTTTGTAGCAAATTTAAAACCCTGGGTGATAGTAACAAAGCATATACCAAAACACACAAACAACATACCTTCAAATCTCTGTGCACTATGTGTTTCTGATGACAGTACTGTACTGAGGATACAATCTAGAGAAAACAGAAGAGGAAACATGTGTTCAGATAAATAATCACATGCTATAATCATACACACAAAGGACTCACATGGCAAACAAGATCACGGAGCCTCAAGAACGGGAGAAACAAATAAGAGTCTAATCATATGGGGGTTGCCATGTGCACATACGGAAAGTTGCCTCAGATGGTAGAACACCTACTTCAAGACTGCACCAAATATAACACATTAAGGCAAACTTTTTGGCCAGAAAGAACAACAGTAAATTTAAACCATATAGATCACTGAATTAACTAAAAACAACTGAAATTTATGAGAGGCAAAATTACCATGGACAACTTATGTCAGGGGAACAAAAGAAGAGGAAGAATATATGGGTGGGGGGGGGGGTGGGGGGGGGGGGGCAGCTGCAAGGGAGAGCAAAGAATAGGATGGTGTGTGTTGGTTGACAGACAATGCTTGCTTTAACCCTATTGTCTCATACAAATCTTAAAAAATGAGCTTTCCCCCCAAATTTTCTTTAATAAAAAATGCACCCGCATAATTCCGGAAAACTCTTCCCTAAATTACTAGCGGAAGAAAAGGAACAGAAACATTTTCAAGCCTTGGTCAGCTTTTATAAAAATCCATAGGGCCGAACCTTAGACCACTGAGCAGACACACAAGCATGAAGTGAACAGCTTCTTCACGGTCCCCTAGTTGCTCAAGAAAATCAATGTATAATTTAGTTTAACCCACTTCAAGTCCCTACTTCAAGTAAATGTGAAGGAAAGTAATCACTACATATGAATGAAGCAAAGAATTGCCTGATTTTTTTTATCTTTGAGTAAAAACATGGGTTTTTTTTAAGAACATGAAGCAAAGTGATGTTATTATGATGTCAGTTTGAAAACAACAAAAAACATTTGCGGCTAATACAGTATTTCTTTTTTATTTTCAGACTGAAGTCATACCCAACATGTCTACATAGTATGCAATTGTAACCAGTCCTAAAGTTATTATTTAGGCAGAGTGGCTATTGGCGATAGACTGCATGTCATCAAAAACCCTTAAAAATCAGCTATTTCGTGGCAACATGGTAAAAGGGCAGACTTGGAAAGAAGAATATTCAAATGATATATGTTGCTCTGATTACAACATGATCAAGCAATTTGTCCTGTGGGTCAAACACAAAGTATACTCATTATTCCATTACACAGATGTCTGTCTTTTTAACTGTCTGCATGTCTGTATGATACATGTTTCCGTTTGTCTCTTTCTTACACCTACTTCCACCTCTAGTATTTTTGTTTTAATTTCAAAACTATGTCCAGAATATAAAAGCCTTTACTTCTGAAGTACTTTCAAAACTGTCCTCTGGTCAATTACACTTGATGAAACTTGTTTCTAAACTCAATGGCAAATTATAACACACAACAGCACATTAAAAATAATTATTAAAATTATAATAATTAAAACAAAAACTGCAGTTTGTCTTTCATAATACTTCTTTGACTGAACATGAAGATACATGAAGGAGTCATGCCTCTTAACTAAATTATACACAGAACATTCTTCCTCTTTTACTGCACTTTACACCCATTGGAACATAGGCCCCCGATCAACTGCAGCTCCCTTACAGTCATCACTGTGATGTACATGTGTCCCTAATACTCTTGACATGTGTTTACACTTCTATTTGTCTGAACCTGTGAGGTTTGTCAGGTGTTTTCAATGTGAGTCATACCACCAGCCTCTTTTCTTCATTTGAAATCTGTCTAACTCCCCACCCCTCTCTCCTCTTCCTCTCTCAGCTCTAGCTTGGTGATTTTGTCAAAAAAATATGTGAGTCCTAACACAAATTTCTACTTTCTACTTGCCTGTCTGAACTTTGCTCTTGCTTCTTTCTCCTTCATACGCCCATGAGCCACCAGGTAATCAAACACTTCACCTGAAAATTATGGGATTAGGAAGATCAGAAACAGTACAAGAGTAGACAAGCTGAACAAACTGGTTCACTGTTCAACATTACAGAATCATCACAGCACCTCAGGCATACCCAGAAGCACTACTGGTGTGTTTACGATGACAATTCTTTCCATCTTCTCATATAATAGTGTTATACTGTGCTAGAGGCAGGCATAGAAATTAGACCACGCTGATGGTGAGTGTGACTAGCAAGACTCTCACTCACTTACTCTCTCTCTCTCACACGCATATCATCATGTAGCAGGTCCTTTGCAGAACGTGGTCCTCATCACAGTCTGCCTGAAAAAATCTCGGTCTCGCCAGCTCTCTAGCCTCATTCAAGAAGTCACTTATATCCTATGCCCATCTTCATGTTGGTCGGCCCATGCCCCTCCTTCCTGGTACCATGCCTTCTGTTATAATTTTTTTCCAATCCGTCGTAGCGCCTGATATGACCAAAATATTTCAGTTTCCGAGACAGGATGCTGTTTATTAGCCAATCTTCCTTAATGTTCAGATCTTTCAAGATGTCAGTATTTTTCCTCTTCTTTGTCCAAGATATTTTGAGAATCTTTCTGTAGCATTTCAGCTCAAAGGCCCCTATTCTCTTTTTTTAAGGACTAACACATGCACACAAACACAAAAAATTCTTCCATAATTACAGCATGGAGTTTCAGAACTGTTGCCATCACAATGTAATTAAGATGCTTCTTCTCAGCTCTTCACTGCGCCAGGTAGTATTCCACATGGTCTGGTCTGTCTTTGTAAAGCAGCTGCAAGCTACCAAGAGTGCCACAGTTGCAGACATATTTAATTCCCGCGAATCTTCGAAGCACTTCTATTCATGATAAAGGATGGAGTCAAAACCAAAATTATGAACCTAGTATAATGTTGTTCAAATGGGTACAGAGACAACACATACCTCCGCTTGCGTACTCCATGACAAGATAAAGTGTCTTCTCTGTCTCAATCACTTCAAACAGCTTCACTGAAAAAAGTAAACAGGGAAATAAAACAACCCCTACATGTGAAACAAATACGGTGCTACCTCAGTATAATAATAAGAAAACTCCACAGGGAAGCATACACAGAAGGGGTCTACCGGTCGTCAGTAGAACGTCGTTGGTCAACAATTGTTTCGGCCCGTTACAATCTCGAAAGGTGGGCCAACCTGGTTCATGAAGCCAGGCCCCAGGAAATCCCCTGCTGTGCTTGATGGAGCACGTACTTTTGTTCAGAGTTAAAACATAAACCGTTCCAAGATAGCATTAAAATTCCAAATCGTTTGAGCTCCAAGGCAATTTTTTCATTTGAAAATATTAAAAACTAAATTAATTAGTTCCAAGGTCCAACAAACTTAAATTTTAAAATGTATTTTCCTAAATACAGAACACTGAACATTTAAAATTGTTCTACAATGTTTGATAATGATATCAATAAATAAGTTAACACACCTGTTAACTAGGGCTCTATGCCACCTTTCAACGTCTTGCATGTACGGCAATAAAGTTAAAGCATCTTGAATTTCAACAGTGCTAATCCTTTCAGCCCCCCACCGCCCCCGGAGACATTTTTGCCATCTACTGCTGGTGAAGGAAGCTCTTGCGCTGTCAGCACAGTCGCATGCCCGGCCATGGGTTTTCAAGGCGAATTCCAGTTCTGAGGCACAGTTTTCTTTTTGGGAATACTGATTTATGTGTATTTTGTCCATTTTAACAGTGCTTGGCATTTTTTGGGGTCTGTCCTCTTTTAAATAAAAATTTGTTTCAAGTTTGGGGGAAATCAAGAGGGAAGGGCACCTTATAAATGGCTGAAAACCACTGGTCTCAAGTATGAAGTCTAAAATATAAAGGATAGAGAACTAACAACGATTGCTTAAAAGAAGCTAATGAAAGTAGATCTCTATATACAACAATAAGAAAGAGACAGACACTGTTCTTTGGATGAGAAGAGAGACATGGGAGAATATCGCGACAACTGGAAAGATCAGTGGAAAAGGGGGGAGAGGCAGACCAAGAGAGATGATGCTGGATGGGCTGAAACAATGGCATTGAGGGATATCATCAAGAGAGCTGTTCCAGGCAAGATGAGAAGGCTTATGTCTCAGTACAAGCCAAAAAGCAACTCAACCATAAATGTAACGTACCTATGTTTGGATGGTCTAGTAGTTTCATGATCCTGACTTCACGAAACAGCTGTCAGAGAAAAATGGGGACAGGAATCTTTATATGAAACAATATAATACATACACTGACAATATCTTCTTCTTCAGCATTCAGAGCCCTTGAGGTTCACTGCAGCAGATTTAACCTTCCTCCATTCATCTCTCTGGCTTGCCAGTTTTGAACTCCAAGTGTTTGTAGGCCTGCCTGTAAATCATCTCTCCATCGTCTTCATAGCCTGCCCCATGGTCTACTCCTATTTAACTCTATTGTGTACAGCTTTTATCTCTCTGTTATCTGCCGTTCTCTCCATATTCGCCCAAATACTGCTGTTTTATCAGCCCTTATGATGCCAGTAAATCAATGGTTATTTAAAAAATTTCAAATTTTCAAAACATCCGTTTCCCCACCATATATTTAAGTAAGGCAGACACACACAATACACTGAATAGTTTATTGCCTGCATATTTTGCTGTATCTCGTCAGGTGCATTACTACGGAGTTGAATCAACATATTATAATGAAGCATGCAAATGAACCCTTTTTTGCTGAAATACATTATCATATTGTCAAGTTAGGCATCACAAATTTAAGATCAGTCATGTGATAACCATGGTAACTTCAAATTTGTCATCGATCTTTCTGTTTACATAAAACAGTCGAGAACAGCTTTTACTGATAACATTCTGGCACCTTGCTAGACTGACCCCTAGCCAACTCAGCCTATACATTAGCAACCTATTTCTTTTTTATCATTTTTACCTTCAGGTATCTTACTACTCTTCCCCTTATTCTCTGCTTCCCTTCTCATCTCTCTCTCTCTCTCCTGCTCCATCCATTTCTCTAACCCCTTATTCCTTTTTCTGCCCCCTCCCCACCCTTTTCTCTTTCTCACTCCCCCTTCCCTGAATCTTTCACTCAAACCCTTTCTCTCACTCCTCCCACTCCCTCTTTCACACACCCACATATACCCACAAAAGAAACCCATCGGTCAATAAAAGGTGACATTACCTTCTGTAAGCTGGATGGGTTCAGCTGGGTCTTGTCAATGATCTTGATAGCCACCTGCGTGTCAGCAATAAAGAGAACATTACAAAAAAGCTGCATTCAACCAAGATCAAAGGTTAAAGTAGTCCCATAGAAACTACAGCTGACAACAGTGTATCAAGTGTTGGATATTCACATATTCTACTGCAGGTGATCCAAAAAAAAAAAAAGATAACAAAATGGTGACTGGAATTTTCACATCTCCAATTGTTTACAAAAAATTTATACATAGCTATCTACCATCAATGTAATCTGTATTTTTGATGGGATTATGACTGCAAGAAGATTGTAGAACTGTTACTGGAGTACATTAGGACAGTGTATTTATGTTTGCCTTCATGCTGGTGTAAGTTTGTAGTCAAGGTCATCGGACAGCATCAGACGCATCATAATGGTCAACGAAACAACAATGGTATGTTGCCTGCCCAAGTTCCTGTTTACAGGGTGGCTAGATCGGTACCATTTGCCAGTACACTGATCTAACTTACCGAAATAACATAAGAGAGAGGCTTTCAATACACATCCAGACAGAAGTGGAAACAGTGTGCAGCGTAGAACAGCCACCCTCAGTCTACTTGATGATGAACACCCACAGGATCTTTGGGTTTGTGTCTACATGGATAGGTCAGCACAAAATGCAAGCAGAAATGGAGGAGCAGGAGTGTACATTTAGCATCCAAATAATACCAGGGATAAAGCCAAATTACCTACAGACAAACACTGTCACAACTATGATGCAAACGTTCAAGCCTTCAAGACAGCATCAGAGAAACGGCTAAATATATGTCATATTTTACAACTCGTGGTATTCCTGACAGATGCAAGAGCCTACTTCATGCACCCCCCCCCCCCCCAAATTGCCCGGTAGACGGACACTACTTCTCAAACTAGGCAACCAGTATAAGGTTACTATGCAATGGATACCACTGTGGAAATTGAGAGAGCTGCTAAACTAGCTATAAAAAAAAGTGCAAATGAAAAACAACATGATGTAACAGTCTTTGTATCAACAGAAGAAGAGAATAATCAAATCAATCAGAAAGCCACCAAAACCAGCACAAGACAGTTACCATTTTATGGACATGCCAGAGCAAGTCATTTTTCTACGCCTTAGAACACCACAATAGACTTCGCAGTCAAATGACAATAATGGGAATAACAGGATGAATAGAACACCTACCTGGGACAGCAGTTAAATGACAATAATGGGATAGGGTGGGTGAACAGAACATATGCCTGGGTCAGCTGGTCAATGTCAATAATGGGACAGAGTTGGTGATTAGAACATCTGCCTGGGTTGGTAGTGAAATAAAAAGTAATGGGACATAAAATAAAAAGTAATGGGACATAACTGGTAAACATAACTGTTTTGGTTGACCGTTAAATGTTATTAACAGGACAGAGTGAGTACCACTGGCTGTGAAACAAAGTTAAATACCACTCACCTCTC
Source organism: Candidula unifasciata (assembly GCA_905116865.2). NCBI lineage: Eukaryota > Metazoa > Mollusca > Gastropoda > Stylommatophora > Geomitridae > Candidula > Candidula unifasciata. The sequence continues at coordinate 618,310 of CAJHNH020001591.1, read as the reverse complement.
TCCCTGTGGGCACATGTTTGGCCAACTTCACCTTGGCAAAGTTGCCTTTGCCAATGGTTTTAATGAGACGATACTTTCCTATATGTGGCTCATCGTTGCCCCGAGTTCTCGAAGACGAGACCCGTGATGTTGAGGACAAAGAAGAACTGTTCTCATCAGTGCCCTGTAGGGACAGCAAGTTACAAGATGTTAACAAATACTGATATTATAAAATAGTAAAACAAACATTTTTTTTGGTTCCCAGTTTCCTGTGAAGAAGCAAATTTCAGGGGGGAATCAACACATACTAACATAAATCAACAAAACATCTGTTCTTCTGTTCTCAGTGTCCTGTGAAGAAGCAAGTTAAGTAAAGTAGGGTGTTAAATTTTTTTTTTAAAGTTCTTTTTTTTTTCCAGTTATATATGGGGAACAAGTTAAATTACTGTGGAGTGTTAACAAAAAGAAATATTTGTTCACAGTACCCAGGTGGGAAGCAAGTTAAGTTACAGTAAAGTATTAAAAATGAAAAAAAATAAATTGTCAATATTATTTTTAGTCCCTTGTGGGGGAAGAAAGTTAAGATACATCGGGATGTTAATAAACAAAGACCCTTTTCCACGTCTTCATGTGTATTGGGTGTATAGGGGTAGACCATTTTACAGACCAACTGGCACTCTGCTGATGATGAGGTCAACATCGCACCATCCACCTTCACTTCCCATGACTTTACACTGGTACTCATTTATGACTGGGTTGATCTGGCAATCAATGTCATTTCTAAAAAAAAAAAAATATGTCTGGCTCCATCAGGACAGGATTCGACAACTTTTGGATCTGCAAGCAAGTATCCAGCCGCTACATCATGGTGTTAACAATAGTAACGTCTAAACTAAATTTGTTCTTTTGTTCTCAGCGCTCCGTTGGGAGAAAGGTTACAATGGTTTTTTTTTTATATATATATATATCCAGAAACCATGATTTGTTAACCCTTTGGCTCGGTACTATGGATATCGCAACCCTTCGGCCTTGATTCCATGATAGGTACCGTAAATCTGGGAGAAAATGTGGCTTTTCTGCCTACCCCGGGAGTGAACCCGGACCACAAGGAGTTCGTCACCCGGTCCCCGAGCAGTCCGGTTTAGCCAACTATGTTAGAGAGGCGGGAACAATAAGTGTTAATGTTGTCTGCACTTTCCTGTCTTTCCAGATGATTGTGCTTAAGAAAAACCTTCCACAATTAGAGCATGGTAGTTTGGGACTGTTGTTGCTATTACATGTATTTAGCTGACACATACTTTATCATTTCTACTTTTTTTCCAAAAGACTTACACAGCAGGCACCTTATTTCAATGAGTGCGAGTTGCGAGAGTGAAGTTAATATATTATCCCTTTTTAAGTGTCATGTTAAAACTTGACTTTTTTTTCCTTGCAACACAACCATCTTCAGAACAGCACTGTTTTGTGACCAGCAAGAAAACTGACTTCATAACAGCATCGTAAGTTGCGAGTGTTACATTAATAAATTATCCCTTTATTGCAATACAACTGATCTCAGAACAGCAGTGCTCTGTGACCAGCTTTGTCTATCCTCACCAGGTCCTATTCTTTCTGCCATACTGCACTGACACAGTCAGTTTCTTGGAGACAGAAAACTATATCTAACTCCTCTCTGCCAAGCTCTGTCTGTTTGTTTGTTTAAGTATCCAGAAGCCATGAGTTGTTAACCCTTAGGCTCGGTATTATGGATATCGCAACCTTTCGGCCTTGATTTCATTGTAAATACCGTAAATCTGGGATAAATGTGGATTTTCTACCTACCCCCGGAAGTGAACCCGGACCACAAGGAGTTCGTCACCCGCTCACCGCACAATCCGGTTTAGTCCACTACGCTAGAGAGCCAAGCACTCTACAGCATAAGCAGTAGGACAAAAGAAGAAAAGGTGCAGGAGGTTAACTAGTTCTAGCTTTCCCACCCTGGTACAAGGAAGCAGGCTTTGATCCCGTGACTGTATCCAGTCTTTATTGCATCTCAAAGACATAAAAGGATCTTTCAAAACACTATCACTAAGTATCAGCTCTGGTTAGCCTACTGCGACCAAAAGGCGTGGGTGGGTGTGAAGGTATTTTCTTTAAGTTCGTTACCCTCTTGTTTTTTCCTTCTTTGTTTGCCCAATTGTTTACTTTTTAAGTGAGTTCTGTCCATTTAAAGCAGAGCTACTTCAGGCATTTGTTTTCCAGGTAAGTATTATCTGTCAGTTCTGTGGGACATTACATAGCTCTACTGTTGTCATCATTTATGCCCCAAATCCAGAAGTGGTAGTCCCCTGTGGGCCTGCCCAGAACAGATGCAACCATGTTGGTCGACCCTCAAGGAAAGGCAAGGGCAGAAAAGGAGGATTTCCACCATGGAAGAAGGCTTCCATAAATGCACAGTTGATATATGGTGCTCGGCACTAGGCTCTGATAAGGAATTGTCACATCATGCACATTATGACTTAACCTCACTTCACACTGGGCCTCCCATCTGCCAAAAGCATATCTTGTCTCTATAATGAGTAAGCAAATGCATCAAAGGCACCACGCTACCATTGTGTTAGAGTTGTTGGTTTTGTTCTATAGTGAGTCAGCAATGTATTTTGAACCCCACAACACCATCTTTTCAGAAGTTGTTTTTTTCCCAATGTCTTCTTCTTCTTTGTTCACTAGCTGTAAGCTCCAGCGGAAAGTTCTGATTGTTCGTCTATTTGGACTTTGGCTTGATTATACCAGGGCCTGAGTTTTGTGTGTTCAGTTTTACTGGCTTATTTGTGTGCATCTGGCTGTTCCGTGCCACTCTGGCAAATGCACCCCGACTTCGAAGGAAGTTCCCATTTGGTCGATATGCCTGGGTTTAAAACAACATGCTTGTTGAGGAAACAGTGGAGCAATTCTAATTTTTTTTTCCACAATGGGGCCCCGAAACCCAATGTAGTCTAAAATGTTAGTGGAGCTGTTGCCAGGCAGTGACCACTTTTGCTCTAGTTGTTTCTAGAAATTATACAATGAGTTATGGGTGGACAAGAGCTTGCTTCTAGCTGAAGAAATACCAAAATCCCACACAGACTTTGATGCAGGAACAATAGAAAAACAGAGAGAAAGACAAACAAGGGAGATAAGGTAGCATAGTGGCAAGAATCTCATGTGCAGACCCACCAAATCCAACTACTTTCAAATGACTACCAGATAAAGTCCTGGGAAGTAAAGGTAGCCGGTGCAATATTGACAACATCACCGACTGAGTGCCAACTGGTCTATAAAAATATGAGCCTAGCTTCACATGCCCAATGAAAAGTGCCCTGTACTTCACTACCTAAACTAAGGCTATTCAACCGGCCTGCGGACCAAGGCCTGTTATATGGTATTAAAGATCTTTCTATGCTGAGGCTCAACCTCCTTGTCCGTGACGAGCCTTATTTTACAAACTGTTGACCTCTGAGTAAATTTAATTGAACAGCCCAGACCTAAACAAAGTCCGACGGCAAATACCATCCATCAATAGGCTGTGATTTATTAGGCCTTCATTTATTCTATGCACACACAAAAACAGGAGATGAAGTGGCCACATCCATTCACTGTCCTTCAGCTTCCAGAACATTCCTGACAACTGTCTGGTGCCTATAGTTTATGAGGCCGAGTTAAGCCCAGCATCAGACTGCTCCTGATGGTACTGGAACTACTAGCTCCACAGGCAGGAACACTAACCCCTATGCAAGCCATGGCACTGAGGTAGACCTGGAACTACAAGCTCCACAGGCAGGCACACTAACCCCTATGCAAGCCATGGCACTGAGGTAGACCTGGAACTACTGGCTCCACAGGCAGGCACACTAACCCCTATGCAAGCCACGGCACTGAAGTAGACCCAGAACCTGAAAATAACCAGATCCAACATCTGATAAGAAAGAGGTCACTGGTCTGCGAGGAAAAAAAACCAGGCCTAGATCGCTTAAGAAAGAGAAAAAAATTCTTCTTTTAAAGGAGAATTAGGTATCAGAAGCCAAAAATGACTGGATCTTGCAGCCTAACAGAATAGTTTACAATCCAATTGAAATAGTCAAAAAAGAGAACTAGAGCTAGCAAGCTAAGAAAACTAGATGACTGACTGCACTACATAGAGAGGTGGGCTGGCATTCATGCAAAACAAGGAGATGACACAGTAAAGTTGTATCTTATCTTAACAGAACTGAGCCCTCGCATGGGTTTTGGCGTTACATTTTCTGTGGAAAAAAATAACAGACCCCCCCCCCCCCACAAGCATACAAGGTGATTAATTAGGGATGTTTCCTTAGAAGTCAAGAGTGCATCTGCCTGAGAGGCAAAGAACTAATAGTCTGCATACAAATAAGCCAGATCTGTAAAACATATGTGCTCACAAAACTAAAGTTCTGGAGCAGGACCAAATATCAGAAGTGGATAAACAACCAGATTTTTCCAGCTGGATAATGCTAAGAAGAAGAAGAGAGAACAGAACTGTCACCCACGGCACTGAGTGATCAATGTTGGTCCATTGTATTAATCAGAGATATAGTTGAATATTCAGTAGAACAAGTAATCCACTGCACAATGCGGAGTTTATCCAAATAGACTTACACGACCTGCAGCACTAAGCGAATGACCTAATTCACCAAACTAAATGATCCACGATGATCCTTTGTACTAAATAGTTATGTAGCTGAATATTAAAACAGAAAAAAGTGATCCACAGCTACAAGTGGAACTGCAGCACGTGCTAACATTATTAAGTGACTCGCTACATAAATTAGGTGACAAAATGCACCATCACACTAATTAAGTCATTTAATGCACTAATTAAGTAACTCACTGCACAAATTAAGAAACCCATTGTTCTAATTAAATGACCCATTGCACAAATTAAGCAACCCATAGCTTTTAAGTTAAGTGACACACTGCATTATTAAAGTGACCCAACACACTAAGTAGAGGCATAACCTACATTCTAGCAGAAAGAACTAGGTAAAGTCAGTTTAGTGTCCCAGGAGAACTAAGTAGTGAACTAAGTGGCAATGACATAGAATTATAAGAGAATATAGCAGTGCCTTACGTGGCAGGTTACTCTAAAACCATATGAGAACAAAGCAGTTCCCTAAGCGGCAGTTCACTGTTGAATTATAAGAAAACTAAGCAGTGTCCCAAGTGGTAGTTCATAATAAAACTATTTAAATAAATTAATCAGTGACCTAAGTGACAGTTTACCATAGAACTATACGAGAACTAAACAGTGCCCTAAACAGTAGTTCATCCTATAACTATACGAGAACTAAACGGTGCACTAACTGGCAGTCATCCAAGATCTATGAGAGAACAAATCAGTGCCCTAAGTGGAAGGTCATCCTAGAACCTATAAGAGAACTAAGTGGCAGTTCATTGTTGAACTATGAGAGAATTAAGCAGTGCAACAAGTGGCAGTTCATCATAGAACTATAAAAGAATAAACAGTGGGCTAAGTGGAAGGTCAACAAAGAATAACATAGCTATGCAGTGCCTCAAGGAGTAGTTCATCCTAGAACTATAAGAGAATTAAGCAGTGCAACAAGTGGCAGTTCATTATAGAACTATAAGAGAATTAAGCAGTGCCTCAAGGGGTAGTTCATCCTAGAACTATAAGAGAATTAAGCAGTGCAACAAGTGGCAGTTCATCATAGAACTATAAAAGAATAAACAGTGGGCTAAGTGGAAGGTCAACAAAGAATAACATAGCTAAGCAGTGCCTCAAGGAGTAGTTCATCCTAGAACTATAAGAGAATTAAGCAGTGCAACAAGTGGCAGTTCATTATAGAACTATAAGAGAATTAAGCAGTGCCTCAAGGGGTAGTTCATCCTAGAACTATAAGAGAACTAAAAAGTAATTGACTAAGTCGGGGTGGGGAATATTTTTTTCTGCTTGTGCAAGAATAATAATAACTCAGCTGCAGCAAAAGACATCAGTTTGTAGACTTGACGCAACAGCTGATTTACCTAGGTTCTTTAGGAGAACCATCTGTACTGCAGCGGAATCCAGGTCACTGTGGTTTGGAAGGCAATGAAATAGCGGACAGTCTGGGTAGAAGCGGCTAAACCCACTAAGAGACTAGGACATTAAAACTAGTATCCAAGAAAAGGATACACACACCAAATTATCTCCTCAAGATTCGCTTTATCACCTCTCTAGAGATACAGAGTGCAATATATTCAGACTAAGGACAGGGCACAACAGACTTCATCAACATATGTTCAAACTTGTCGGTGTAGGAAACACAAAGACGTGTCCCTGCAGCGTGGCACCCGAAAATGCTGAGCATGTGCTCCAACACTGTCAACTGTATGCTGACAACAGAGACGCAATCTGGCCTGTCCCAACCACAATGAAGACAAAACTGTATGTGTGGTACATGCGTCGAGAAGATATGGACTGCACAAAAGCTTTCATAAAGGCTACTGGCCTCCTGATGATACATTTTCATTTTCTGACAGAAGGATTGAAGAAGAAGAAAACTGCAGCCTAATAAACAGTGGCCTGAAACTGGCATAAACGTCCAATAAATCTAATGCCTACAAATTTTCAGAGAGATCAGGTAGTGCAGTTAAATACAGATACCAAACATTCAGATAGCAGTAGACAGCCTTGCTCTGTGGTTTAGAGGTGAGAGAACATGTTTCATAATCCTCAAGTATAATGGTTTGATTTCAGTTTCCATAAAGACCATTCTTGTGATTTTAGGACAATGGTATGTGAGTTGCACCGTGGAAGAGATTAGCATTAGGGCCTCCACTCCACTGCAGCCAGCCTTCATTTATTATTATTATTTCTATTTTAATTCATATTAGCATTAAACTAATGGGGTGTGTGTGTGTATATAATTATATATATATATATGTGTGTGTATATATATATATATATATATATATATATATATATATATATATATATATATATATATATATATACACACACATATATGTATATATGGTTATTCTTGGATTCTTTCATATTAACACACATTACAAAACATATGAAGAAATATTCAAAAGGTGTTCCACCTGTTTCAAGGGCACTTCATGAGGATTGATGATGGTTATAATATCACATGACAGACCATTTCATTTTCAATTCAATACACAAAAAAGGGTGCTCTATCATTCTTAGCCCATTCCAGTTTTATAATTCCTACCTTTAAACTATGAAACAAAGAATGCAATTAAATCAGCGACAGTCAAATCAATTAATGTTGAAATAAAGCGGCTGCTACAAAGCAACTCTGTAAGAAAACTACAAATGTAAATCGTGTGTAACATCGGAGTAAAGGAACAGGAGCGACTAGCCCCGTCACAGTCGAGTGAGTGCGCTATGATTCATATCATACGCAATGAAGTAGAGATTTATCAGTGAAATGATATTAAAACATGCAGCACATACAGTTAAATAACAAAAGAAAAGCAGACACAACAACAAAAATTAGAACAATGTAAGTTTAAGTAAGAAAACGGACATGTCACCTCTTTAGTTCTTGTACTTGTATGGCCAACGGTAAGCGATTCAGGTACTGTGTGTAACGGAGCTCTTGTGGCGACGGTCGACATTTTAAATCTTCGAAACTCATAAATTATGTATCCAACCAACAAGTCAAAAACGTTCTTACAACAGGTCTGAAATCCAAACTATCCCAGTAAAACAAATCTGATATGTTCAGGGATCAAGAAACAGGTGACAGCAATGTTTTTGTGTTCGTCCGTAGGCGTCCAGTTTCTCTTCCCTTCTTTGAGCCCGGAAAAAAACCAGTCAACCTATCAATCACGCAAGCTTGTCTTCACTTGAATAAAAAGACATCAACTTGCAAACTATCTAAATATGTCGGGCTAGATGACATTCTCTCGTCTGCGTGACTTTAAACCCAGCCATTTGACGGTGTCTAAAGAAGAAAGCCGAGAGAAATCATGGCTGCTCCCGTTACAAGTATTTGACACGACAAAATGGCTGAAGCCCCTGCCAAAACGAGGGTGTGTGTTTGCGCATGGAGAACAGGAATCTGCTCGATTAGCTCCCCTTGGGGGGCGGCTCCACTACCCGGGGTTGGGTCCCCCATTCAGATACCCGACTGCCGTGCCCTAACAAGGTAATTCGAGGGATTGATGAAATCGGATGTGCTGGGCGGAAAGTGGGGGCGGGGGGGGGGGGATATCGCAGCTAAGCTGCAAACAAGAACACAACGTGCCAAGCGCCTTTTATGGATGACTAAAAACATAAAGAAGGACAAGAACCAATAGATCAAGAAGAAAAGTAGAACGACTGAGTGAAACCTGGACCCAGGGCTTTGTTTTCTATTTAAATAAAAATAAAAAGTGCCGGTATTCGCCATACGGAACATTAAAAATAGTGCCAGCACTCATTACAAGTGTATATAACAGTGGCGCTCAAACAAAAATACAGGAAAGGGTACCGGAACTGCGTATGTTGAGTAAAGCAGGGGTGGGGGTGGGGGTGAGGGGGCACCCACAAAACAGGAAAAATTGTTTCGCGGCCTATCTGATAGCTAATGCAATAGTAAAAAGTAAATGTAAAGGACCTTTTCCCACGCCTTTAGGCGTATTGGGCACATATTTTATAAACCAATCGACAGTTGGTGGGCGATGTGGTCAGCATCACGCTGACCGCCTTTATTTCCCATGATTGCACTTGATACCCATTCTAGGCTGGGTCGATATAGAAACCAAGGTCGTTCGTTTATGAACAAGTCTGGTTCCGTCAGGATCCGAACCCACGACCTTCCGATTCGCAGGCGAGGGTCTAGCCGCTACACCACATCTACTCCTTTCTAATACACTACAAAATTTTAAAAAATAGCGCGTGGGGCGCCACTCTTGTTTTACAGGAATCGTAGATCTACTACATGATTCACTGTCCTTATTCTTAGCCCAGATTGGATTATACGTTACGTGGAGTGCCTGGAAATGAGAAAGCTGATCAACTGGCAGGGGAAGGTTCGACAAATTTGCAGCCAGATGTACCAGTCACATGCCACCAAAAAAAAAAAAAAAATTAAATCAATTAGGAAACCACCAGCCCCAGCACAAGACGAAAATTTTATTATGGACAGATCAGAACAAGTCATTATCCTGGGCCTCAGAACAGGGCACAACCGATTACTTAACCACATGTACACAAAATTCAAGATAGGCGTATCAGCCATGTGCACCTGTGGAAAGGTGCCTCAGACAGCAGAGCATGTACTCCAGGACTGCACCGAATTTGACACATTAAGGCAAACCTTTTGGCCAGAAAGAACAACATTGGAACGTAAACTCTATGGACCACTGAATGAACTAACAACGACAGTGAAATTTATACAAGAGACAAAACTGCTGATATGGACAACTTATTTCAGGCGAACGAAAGAAGAAGGAGAAGGTTACATAACGATCTGGTGTCATATTGGTTTATGGTCTGTACAACGGATCAGCATCATGGCCCAAGGGTAGTAACCAATAAGTGCTCCGTTCTACTTCTAACTCAAGCCTGAAATCGAAAATCCACAGTGTAGTGCACGAGCTCCGCAGCACCGGCGAGGATCCTGAAATACTTTGGGTAGATTTTAAACTCTAAATTTAGCCGGGGTTGTGCCATTAGGCTACTCATTTTCGATTTCCAACTGTCAAGGGATTTTTTATTACATGCGCAACAATACACACGGGCGTTTGATCTTACTACCTAGAGATCAGGGGAAATTATTAGAAGTCCAAGTGAAATAAAAATCCTAGCCTTCACTGGGGCCTGAACCCGAGACCTCCAGCACTCGAGGCGGACTATACCTCGAGTCCACTCAGCTTCCCCCTCCCCTCCCCCCCCCTCCCGCGAGCTGTCATAATGTTTCTGGATTGTGCGGTTGAACCGGGTTTGCGGGATTTAAAACTTTCTAATTCTCATACCTGAAATATTACCTATATCAAAACACTTATCAAAGGAAAATACAAGGAATTCTGGAGAGAACGAATCAACAGTAAATACCCTAAAAAACCCGTCAGCAGACGCAACAGAAAGCAACATACAACAATTTTCCGACTACGAACAGGATGCTGCAAGCTCAACTACCATATGCATAAAATAAAGACTGTACAGTCCCCACAGTGTGCCTGTCAGACAGGACCAGAAACACCTGAGCACATTCTGCAGACCTGCCCACTTTACCTACAACTTAGATAAGAAACCTGGCCTCAAGAGCCAAGTGTGCAGAGTAAGCTATGGGAAACCATAAAGGACCTGCTACTAAAATGCAAGTTCATAGATGCAACCCACCTGATGGTCTGATCTGAGAATACGAAACCGATAGCAGAGAAGAAAAAGATACCTGAAATTATAAATCCTACAGACAGAAATAGCGGAAGAGAAAAACTACATACCTACTCTACCTGATTAGGTTTAACCAACTACACTAGAGAGCCGGGCTCACATTGTGTCATTAAAATAGTAGATGTATTATTCGTTTACCCGTTGATCATCCATATTAATTTTAGCATTTGAAGTAATTATCATTAATAATCTCGTTTTCCGTCCTTTTTAGGACGAAATTTTTCGTTATTTGAAGCCCTACTCTGGCTCTTGCCAGGGGCCGCAATATAGTCCGGCCATAAATATGGCCTAAAGGCTGAACGCGGTTTCTGGGACCTCTGCAAGGTGATCCTCACCCACATGGTGGCACATTGTGTCATCGGGTGTTTATCGCTTGTGTGATGTCGTGGTGGGGTAGAAAGTCAGTCAGTCAGTCAGTCGTGAGAAGGTAACCATGGTAAAGGCCCTTTGATGAACAAGGGTACAGTGTGGTACGGTAAATAGGATCCTCACGGTCTGAAGAATATGGTGCAGTCTGGAGTGACTAGGGTTTGACCATGACCGACCCCAGCTGACGGGCCATGCTGCTGACGTCACCGGGCCGGGCTTACGATGCGTTAACGCAGCGGTTCTCAAACTGGTTGCCGAACCACCCTGGGGAGGTGAGCCACCTGGAGTGCCGTGAGCGTATGTCATGGCAATATTCAAGAAAGTCAGCTAACAATTGTGCAATTATTAAAGAAGGCATGTAAATACTTAAAAGTTAAAATTTAAGTTGTCTTTCCTCGCCACTGTCTACTTTAACGCATCGTAAGCCCGACCCAGTGACGACAGCAGCACGGCCCGTCAGCTGGAGCCGGTCGTGGTTTGACCGACATCAACACTTAGACGAAAGGCAAGACGGGTCTATAATCACAAGGTGGCACCATCGGAAACAGTGCTCTGAGCTGGCTGTTGAAGAAGGGTATGGAGTACTTATAGGAATGTTCTGCGTGCTGTGATACCAGTTTAAAAAAAAAAAAACTGAAGTGTAAACTTATTTTTTTCCTTCTTAAACTACAACGAATGCCGATCACTACGTGTGAATTTTTCTGTAACCATTTCAGTAGCGTCAAAGGTTTGCAACAACTGACAGGTCTGTGTGTTGCATAAATTTCAGGCCAAACGTTTAAAAACCCAATGGAAACCCCCGGGGACCTATGAGTAACGCCCATTATGCAAACAATTAATTGTTTAGGTTCTCCCAAATGAGGATTAAATCGATATTACCAGCATTCGATCAATCCAGGTGGCGTCTTCACAATAAAGGTTGGCTGCAATGAATTTAGAACATCCCACACAGACACACACAGACACAAACCTGGCTGCAGAATCTGTGGGCAATATGAGCTGGATTATCCATATGAGGCTCTAGACGTGGTAAACTCTATCAGATTGCTGTTCGTCAGTCTCTGATGTTATCTGTCTATGTGTATCGATTTATTCCTCTTGCTGGCGTGTCATCAGATGTCATATTCTTCTTCTTCTTCTTCTTCTTCTTCTTCTTCTTCTTCTTCTTCTTCTTCTTCTTCTTCTTCTTCTTCTTCTTCTTCTTCTACTACTACTTCTTCTTCTTCTTCTTCTTCTTCTTCTTCTTCTTCTTCTTCTTCTTCTTCTTCTTCTTCTTCTTCTTCTTCTTCTTCTTCTTCTTCTTCTTCTTCTTCTTCTTCTTCTTCTTCTTCTTCTTCTTGTTCTTCTTCTTCTTCTTCTTCTTCTTCTTCTTCTTCTTCTTCTTCTTCTTCTTCTTCTTGTTCTTCTTCTTCTTGTTCTTCTTCTTCTTGTTCATCTTCTTGTTCTTCTTCTTCTTGTTCTTCTTCTTTTTCTTCTTCTTCTTCTTCTTCTTCTTCTTCTTCTTCTTCTTCTTCTTCTTCTTCTTCTTCTTCTTCTTCTTCTTCTCCTTCTCCTTCTTCTTCTTCTTCTTCTTCTTCTTCTTCTTCTTCTTCTTCTTCTTCTTCTTCTTCTTCTTCTTCTTCTTCTTCTTCTTCTTCTTCTTCTTCTTCTTCTTCTTCTTCTTCATCTTCTTCTTCTATCCTTTAGTCATAAAATGTAAATCAGAAGGCCGGTAGGTAGTCTTCACGATAACTATCGTGTACCGTATACCATACAGCTTTTCAGATATCCCATCCAGTATATTTTTTTAAAGTGTATAGTTTCATTGGAGAATTGCTTTAGTTTCTTTACCATTTTGTGCCGAATCTTCAGCTTGCAGTTTGACAGATGCAGGTTAGCTGGGATGTACGGGGACATTGTTGTAGTAGGCAACCGTCAGTCCCTGAGAACCGAGGAGTTTGTCTATTCAGCTCATGAGTCCTGTTTTTTTTTTTTTCGTAGAACCCTAGGGGTCGTCCCTGGTGATACAGGGTTTCGTAATGTGTGCGACGCTCTCGATGGGGAAACCCTATGGGCAGGGCCGGATTTAGACTCGACGAGGCCTAAGCCATAAGATACCTACCATTTTAAATTACATCAGCCAAACTCAGAAAACTTTCAAACATATTCGCCTTTTAAATATATGGATATTGGCAACACGTCGTTTACATTTAAGCAAAAAAAAAAAAAAAATAATAATAATAATAATAATAATAAAGAATGTGTTTACACAATAACAGAAATTATATTATATTATCATCTAAAAGGCTCTATTTAAAACACATTTCATTTAAAATATATTACAAGAAAATTGCATTTGTGAAAAAAAGCATTTATTAGGCCCCTGCAGACTGTGAGGCCCTCAGCTCTAGTTGATTTAGCGTATACCTGCATCCAGCACAGCCTATGGGGGAAAGAGAACCGAGACATACAGGATACAATCGGTGCGATAAAGTCCACTCGCTGGCATTTTAACAACTGTAACCGTCTTTAGAGTGGCTCTGTGACGTGCAGTTTAGTGAATACGTTTAATAATTTATGATCCTTAATAACTAGGGCTCGATTTCTAAGGAAGGCGGTGTATTTAAAATAAAAAGTCTTCGTGGGTTTCGGACAGTAGCACCAGAGTCTAACCATAGAAGAGACCGAGGCCTCGAAACTTAAAAACGCAAAGAAAACAGTGGCTGCGCTGTATCTAACCTTCCGCGTGGAGGCGACATCATCATCATCATCATCATCAGATGTCTTGCCGACTGGCGTGAGCGATCATGCCTCACCATAATCCATGATCTCCTGCAGAATGTATCAGTTCGTGTGCTGACACACCTCCATGCCATGCAACAAAACTGTCAAGAATCTTCTCTCGTTGTCTTCATCTCTCTCTTCTTCCACAGATCGTTCCAGTGGTCACAACATGTTCTATTTTCCCTCTTCTCATAACATGGCCGAAAAATGATGACTGTCTCCGTCTGTGATAAGTTGTCTTCGGGCTCCCGCCTCTTTCAAAACCTCTTGGTTTCTCTTTTTGGCTGTCCAAGGTATTCTATGCATTCTTCTGTAAAACCACATCTCAAGAAATTGGCCTGCCTACCGATTGTCCAGGATTCACAGCCATATGTTAAAACTGGATGTATGTAGCAAGTAAGAATTCTTTTTCTAACTCTCAGGAGGCGACATATAATGTTTTAAACGATATTCCAGAATTCCAAATCCTAGATTGAGCCGCTGACTTGTCAGCTATCGGTGTCACCTAAATATGTCCCTGCAATAATTTTCCTCTACACTTCATTTTTTTTTTTTTGGGGGGTTAAAGATAGGAAATTTTATGGAAGAGAGGAAAAAGAAAAAAGCAAGAAAAACAAACAGTTTGTCAACTTTTTATCTGTCTAGGGTATTCGTATCATTAGTCTATATGACTAAATCTCCACAGCTTCCATATAATTTAATAAATCTACCAACCGTTCATGATTCCGTTCCGTATATCAAAATATAATTTCTATAGCTTTTAAGAATTCTCTTTCTCGTGCTGAACTGACAAAGAAAGATTACGATATTTTGGTAGACTCGGTACTAAGGATATCGCAACTTTTCGGCCTTGATTCCATGATAGGTGCAGTAAATTTAGGAGAAATGTGGCTTTTCTGCCTACCCCCGGGAGTGAACCCGGACCACAAGGAGTTCGTCACCCGGTCACCGCTAAGTCAGGTTTAACGTTTAACCAACTAACCTAGAGATCCGGGCAACATTAATAATATAATAATATTATTACACTTGCTAGTTGTAATATAGCTGAAGTCAAAGAGAAAACCAGTTTTACGATCTATGTTAAAGCATGATTCGACATTTGTCAATTGGCCGAAACTGTTATTTGGGGCATTTCCTTAACTTATCACCCAATTATATAGCCTAGTAATGAAGACAATGAAGGATCGTGCCATTCGAGATGCAAATCTTCAGGGAATTGATTAGTTGGCAACAGCACTAAGGCATTAAGCCTTATCACTGATTCACGCACCCAAAATAGTACACAGAAACTGCTAAGCCAGTAAGAACGTATTGACCATCAACATCAAGTGCCAGGTGGTTTCGCTTTGAGCCTACACAGTCTTCTGTCTTCACCAGGGATTTCTTTCTTTCTTCTAGAAACAAAGCTTCCGGTATTCACCACACAGTGTCTTGAAAATGTGCCTATTATTACATCAGTGCGAAGATAAAAGTGATGATTAAAAAAAAATTGGTGTAGAAGTGTAAAAAAAAGTCAATGACCCTTTTCCACGTTTTCAGGTGTGATGGGCATATAGGGCTAGACCTATATTTTTTATAGATTAATCAGCACTGGGTTGGTGATGTGGGTCAACATCACTCCATCAACTGTTACTTCCTGGGACTTAACCTGGTACACATTTAAGGCGGGTCAAACTGGGAGGCAAGGTCATTTAAAAAAAAAAAAAAAGTCTGGATCCATCTTCAAATCTGTAGGCAAGTGTCTAGCCGCTACACCACGGTGACTCCCGTACTGAAGTGTACCACCAGGACAGAAGCCTTGGTCTTCACAATGCACCGCCTTATGTTCCTCGCGTGGGTTCCGGTGGCTCATTTAAAATCACACTCATAGAGCAAATCGCTTCATGAAATGGCATAGGCCTGATAGAGTGACAGCAGCCTCCAACTGTGACTTAACACTAGTACAGTTATGAGTTATGATACTTTAAAGTACTCCAGACACGTCTATAGGTGCACAGATTCCCTCTTCAATATGAACATCAGAGTCCCACTGGTAATCGTGCCAGTACTATGCTGGTTAACCAAGATTTCTTATATTACTCCCAAATTGCCTGAGAGGCAAGGAACTAAAAATCTGCATTCAAGTGAATCTGATCTGAAAAGCTGATGCACATGCAACACTCAGGTTCTGGAGCAGGACTGCAGTTCAGTAGTGGACGAGCAACCAGAACCTTCCGCCAGAGTGTACAGCTGGTGAACGCGATGAAGAAGAAGACTTCCCAAATTTTGTATTCATAGCAGAACTGTGGACAAGCTGCTCCCAAAATGATCAAATA